>PVIC010002823.1:0-73368 GCA_004025085.1 Thryonomys swinderianus
AAAAAATCAGATAGATAATGTTCCGATCCTGCTACTTGCCAGAGACCAGGGACAATGAGTCCTCCCTGGATCTCAATTTCCTTATCTGAGAATGGATCGCTCAATATTTCTGATGGAATAATCTTCCTCTGTTCCTTTAACAAATCATTCTCAGACCAACCTATACTTCAAAATAGTTGTGAGATTTTCTTTTATTTTTTAAATACCTTCAAGGAAGTTTCATCGTCAACGATTCCTATTTAGTAGGCCAGTGCATTTGTGTTTTTTAAAAGCTCTTCAAGTGATTTTAATGTGTAAGAAGAGAAACTACTCCCTTAAAGCAAACTATCACAGCTACAGACCACAGAAAATGTGCAGAATAAATAGGCATCGGACCACACACCTCACTGTTCTTCCTCACTGACCTGCCTAGAGAATATTTCAGATCAGTTTCTTTTGCATCTCTGTCCACTGCTGGAGTGAGGAAACAGATAGGAGAAGCCTTTTTATCCTGAGGGAAAACTAGCGAAGCGGAGTTCAGGAAGGAACTTAAATCCTTTCAATCTTCTTGCAATGGAAATATTTTGTGAGGAGCTTCTAGAAGCCCCAGAGCTGCTGCCTTTGAAATCTCATACTCTTCTTTCGGCAGACCGTGACTTCTTCCAAGAAGCCTTCTCCACTGGCCTTCAGGCCTAAGGAAGCCGGTCGTGTTCAGGTTGGGAGGCATCCTGTGAGTGTTAATGGCGAGCTGAGAACTCTACAAACATTCAAAGGAACTGAAAGGAATTTCACTCAAGACTTTAGAAAAGGCTTTCTTGGCTGTCACGTTCTGTGATTTCTTAGCTACTAGATGACACTGGACTAAATGATTCTCAAACTTAACATCATCAAAATAACCTAGCAGGCTGTTAACTCCTAACAAAGTCACAAAGATCAACTGAGTAAATTGTAAATATTGTTAGTCATTCAGATAATATTAAACAAATACAAAACACAAGCACATAGAAATGTAGAAATTCTCATGAAATCTAAGAGATTCCTGGAGTCTTGTTCCTGAATTTCTGACCTGTGGGGTTAAGAGTTTGAGTTACTAACAAGTCTTTGGGGGATTCTGAGGAGTCTGATGAGAGGACCATCTTAAAATGCCCATTTTCTGAAGCACTTGTACAGAAACCAGGTTTTCTTTTTTATATTATTATTTGAGGGAGGGATACCAGGAATTGAACTCAGGACCTTGCACTTTCCAGGCAGGTGTGACACCATTGAGCTATATCCCAGGCCTTGACTGGGTTTTCTGGAACCAGATGTCATGCTACCAATCTGCTTAGTATTCTCCTCTTTTTTTTTTTTTTTTTTGAGACAGGGTCTCGCTTTGTTGTCCAGGCTGGCCCTGTGCTCACTATGTAGCCCAGGCAAGCCTGGAACTCAGCAATCCTCCTACCTCTGCCTCCCGAGTGCTGGGATTACAGGCGTGAGCCACCACGTCTGGCAGTATTCTCCTCTTTTTAATGTGGTTGAATTAAATATTAGGTAACTAATGATGCACAAATGCAAATAAAACTTTATTTTGTTTATACCTGAAAGGCAAGTATAATATTTTGGAAATACTATATAAGAAGAATTGCTTTTTTGGTCTGTTATTCTTATTTAAAGGAAGCAATGCTAGGTTCATTGCCTATAAGATTAAAAAAAGTACAATTTCCGGATCTTCTCTTTGGCATGAACACCTGTAGATGCAAATGAGCTCTAGAAAGTAGGACAGCTTTTATAGAGTAGAATATTTCTATAGAAAACTCGGTGTGGGGATGTGATGAGGGGAAGGAATAAATATGATACAGAAAGAAAATAAAAGAGCATGTATAAAGGGGGGAGGAGGTGTGGGTGGGTAGGGATATGGGTAAAAATGAGAATTAGCTTGTGTCATATGCTGGTACAAATTCCCCAATGTTATATGTGATTTTGAGATGCATATAAATTGTACCAATAAAGAATTCAAAAAAAAGATTAAAAAAAGAGTAGGCATTGAAGCTAAAAACAAGGTGTAATTTTTTAACTTTTGTATTAATGATGCTTTATGCTTGTTTTGTAATATCTTTAAAAATATTTGAACTAGCCAGGCTTGGTGGCTCACGCCTGTAATCCCAGCACTCGGGAGGCAGAGACAGGAGGATGGCTGAGTTTGAGGATTGCCTGGACTACATAGTGAGCTCAGAGCTAGCCTGAACTACAAAGCGAGACATTGTCTCAAAAAAAAAAAAAAAACAAAAAAATTCAAACTAGAAAATGCCCTGGCTCTATAAGAGAAGATTCACAATTCCTCCCATATGTGCATACTTTAAGTTTTGAAAACATTTCTGAAAAACCTAATGAAAAAGGATTTATCACTTTTTTAGTTTTTATAATTCACATATTTTAACACTTCTTGATATCCTTTATATATATATATTTGATTCATAAATCAGGAGATCAATTCTAAATTAGAACAACTTATTTTCCCATATAAGAACTGGAGATTTCTCTTCATTTTAAGTACTAATATAGAGAAAATAAATTAACCTGGAAAAAAATCAAAGTATTTACAGCGAAAGTGAAAGGCCAACCTTACTCTGAGGGCTTAGCAAGACATTCTGACATACACGCACATGTAGGTGTGCCCATGGATTGCACATAGTATTACACAGGAAGAAGTATAATGCATCTATGTATGTCTAAACAGATCACCAAATATTATTGTACAGATTTTTCTTATAAATTACTTCTTTTCCCTTTGCCCAATTTTAAGTAGATGAGAGTTTTTAGCATCTGTAGTTAATGAATTTGTTTAATATAAGGCATTGTTTCCATTAAGAACTATTATAATTCTCTTTATCATAAGTCCAACTTGGAGATTTTAAAAGTACTTTCTTCTGTTCAATGTTGGCTAAACATGTATTAATTAATTTTTTACTGATTATATAGCATTATTATTATTGGTATCCTGGTCCTTGATAACATGATAATGTTACATTAAATCTTTGAGAATAATTATTTGAGAATTAACACGTGTCATACTGCCAGAAATTCCCAATGTTGAGTGTGAACATGATGTGTCTATAAAATGTACCAAACAATCACTTCTCTGCCTTTTGGCTAAGATCAAGTGTAAAATGTACCAATTTCACAATTTAAAAAAGAAAACAATTATTTTCTATTCTACCTGGAATACTGCTGGTAATTCTTTAATGATACAGGTCTGATTTATTCTATTGACACTCTTTTTTATCTCTTTACTGGAACTGATTTCAAACTGGTCCTAATTTTGCAACCTTACAAACAATTGTATTGTGTGTATTTGTTTACTGATTTTTGAAAACCAAGTTGTCTTATTTTGCCAAACTTTCTCTTGACCTCCTCCACATTCATAAGCTGTTTCCATTTCTTCCTTTTACTGTCAATTTTTTTCTTTCCCTTCTTTATTTTCCTTAACCCCAACTCAGTTCTCTTTTCCCTTTGAACATTTTATTCCTATTTTGTAATACCTATCATACATTCTGGGCCTCATTTTATACCTTCACTTCCTCATACTAGAGAAACAAAATGGTATTTATACATCTGTGTCATTTTATTACACTTAGAGTATGGCTGCAAAGTGCATCCATTTATTTATAAGTGTCTTAAATTTATCCTTCTTTATGGTTAAGTAATACTTCATCTTATATAAAAAGAACATATCTTTTTTATCCAGTCTCCACTTGATAGGCTTTTGGGCTATTTCCAAGATTTATTTAGTACAGACTGCGCTGCTATAAACATGAGTGCAATATGTCTTTTATTGATTGACTTAAATAACCACTTAAATTCATAATTATGTAAAGATGTAATCACAGTCATATATATATGGGCAGAAGAACTTATCCTAAACTTACTGTTGTAGCAGATAAACTTTCAGGAATTTATGTAAAGGGATGAATAATAATTGGAAACTAGACCATTATATTTTTATAGACTAGCTTTATATCATACAGTTAAAAATAAGAACAAATAAGGACAATAATATGTGGGAAGAAGAGTTTCCAAAAATTTGACACAAGCAGGTCATACCTCTGAAAGATCTGTGAAAATTAGTAAGAAAAATTTTGCCTTAAACTAAGTGGAGAGAAATATAATCTTAAAAGAGGGAACAAAGTCATCTTACAATCATGGAAATACATTTACCTCAATAGTAATTAAAAGGAAAAGTTAAAATAGCAAAGTAATGTCTTCAAGTACCAAATTAAAAGAAATAGTGAGAACATGTAATGTTCTCTGTTTTGCAATGAAATAAGCTATCTCATTAATTACTGTTGGAACTCTTTAGAATAGAAATTTCAATGATGGATGAAAGTATTCATTCATAATTGTTAGTTCTTTGGAGAAAATTATCCTAAATAACTCAGCTATAAATCCGAATTTAAGAAGAAAGGCCTATTTCTGCACCAAAACCTAGTGTTCCCTTTCCATAGGGTGATGTCACTGAACATTGGTGCCCAGCTCCTGTTTAATTTAGATAGAAGGTACAACTAAGCTACCACAAGTAGAATGGGAAAGAATGAATCTAAACCTCTCTCAGAACTGACCAGACCTTCCTAGATCAAAGTTTAGTTTTCAGTGACTGGTTCAAAATATTGAGTAACTGACTGCCTAACACTTTGTGCCTTAGTTCCTCCTCTATGAGGTAAGTTATATGATGACAGCACCTGTTTCAGAAAGGTAAAACTCGAAAGTGACTCAGTGCACAGGCGTTCTTAGAGCACTGTCAGGAAATCAGTAATTCAGGGAAGTGTGAATGGTACCAAATCCATCAAGAATACCACCACAGGCTTCAAGCAGGTGCGGGTGTTGTTTTCCTTGGACCGAGAGGTGGGGCCCGGAGCCCCAGGAAAGGAAACTCGGGCTGTCCAGGGCGTGCTCTGCTTCTCAGAAGCCAGCTGAGCAGCGAAGAGCTCACAGGGGTGATCACGGTGCGGCTCCCCTCTGGGTCGTCAGGCACCACAGACTCAGGAAGCCAACGACCCTGACTTTTTAGAAAGTCACAAGAAAAGCCACGTGCAGGTTCCAGAGGTTGGGTGTGGACTCGTGTAAGATCCCTGAAGCTGACCTGGTAATTGAGCTGAGTCTGTGAAATGGAAAGGCAGCTCGGATGGAATCCTGAGAACATACTTGTCTTACGCATAGATTTGCTTCAACTACTTCACATCTTTTCAAAATCACTTATTTCCCAAGAAATGACACAGTACATACTATACAAAAGGGCATCATTCTGCAAACTCTATGAAAAATTACCCACTTTAATCTTGTTAACCAGCCAGGGAGAGAGATCTTCTTACTCGTGATCATAGTTAACTTGCCCAGAGCCACACATGTAGTAAATCATAAAATCCAGATTCCAACCTAGACAATATGACTTTGCAGACTGCTCTCTGGACTGCTGAAGTCTGTGCCTGTCTTACCAGCCAGCCAAAGGTTGTTTTCCACATCTTTAACATCAGTTTAATTACTGAAAATTAATGTTATTTCCAATACTTATATATATTAGCGTAACATAATATTTAATTATATAGACTAGCCATCGTGATTAACCATAAGTTTTCCCAGGAGGCAGATAAGACTGATACCAGTTCTCATTTACTCTAGAAGAAGCTAAGGATCAGACAATAAGAGTAATCATTAGAGGAAAATGTAGCTGAAATTCATAACGTGGTTGTTGACTTCTGATTCAATGTCCTTTTTCCTTCTCCATACTTTTTTTCTTAATTCTCTATTTTCCTTTAAGGATAATTTAAAGTAAGGAAGTTTTTTTTTTTTTCTGAATTCCTTCCAGAAATGAGAGAGTGATTCAATCAAAGAGAATCACTTTTTTTTTTTTTTAAACCAGAAGTTAAGCAATTCTTAAAATTACTTGGAATGTTTGATTTCAATCTTTTGGGTAACCCATTTACTTATTAAGAGTCATAAGGGCTTTTGAAGCTTGACGGAACTGCACAGGACAACGAGGTAGAACATGGCAGTCCCTCTTCCCTTCATCTCCAGCCAGCACAATGGATTGCTCCCTTGCCAGCTAGCAAGGCAGGCGTGTTGGGACATAGTACAGGTAGAAAGCAAAAGATCTGGTGGAGGGCAGAACCTGGGAGTGCCAGAAGATGGCCTATGTTCCAGTCTCTTGTGAACTTGCCAAAGAAAGCTTACCAATCATTGATCACTTTCTGCCTCACTTTTCTTATCTGCAGAGCACAGGTATTTGCATAGGTGGTGTAGAAGTCCCTCCTAGCTTCTCAACTTGCTTAGTGAAACGGCTCAGCTTTTCCTCTCTCTGTTCGTTCGTACGACTTTTGATAAATTAGGCCTCTGTCTCCTCACTGGTAATCTCAGCCTAATAGTACTTGCCTTGAGTATCTTTCTGGATTGATGAATGCCCCAAATACCATACTAAATATAAATGCCTTTAAATAGGAAATGGGATTTATAACTTGTAAATACTATTAACTAATTAGAAAAATATTTTAATGAAGGTATCAGTAAGTGAAAAATTTGCTACTGATCTTCATAAAACTGTTAATGGGTTAAACGTTCAGACATCTGGTGAAATATTAGCCTCAGCTGTTTAAGTGACATCTCCTTGGGTCAAATTTCTCTCCTCTCTCCAGTCCATCTGCTCACAGCTTGTCATGATAAACACTTCTGAGTTACAAAGCAGAAAGTACACAGCAACAAGAGAGGGACAGAGTCTTGGATCTGAACTGCATGATTCTAGCAGAGCAGAGACAGCACCCAGCCATATTCCCTTTGTCCCCCTACCTCCTACCACACTGAAAATTACTCACACCATTCCACCTTCTTCTACCCTGTGCCACGGCCACAGCCAAGCAGAGGGCAAACTGAAGGGAGGAAGTAGAAGCCATCCAGAAGTACCTGAACAGAATAGATCTAACGAGTAAGAACAATGCCGGGAAAGTAGAATTTGCCGTGTGATTAGTGCTCCCTAGCTGACAATCATCTCAAGTAATGGCTGGGAGATCAGGGCATTTGGCTTATCTAGATGCTGTGCTCATTTGTCAGAGGCGCCAGCAAAAATTATTGGACATTTCAGCCTCATTTTCATCATTTCTCACATCACCGGTGACATCGGGCTTCAGGTTAAACACATGCCCCGACACCATGTGGTACACAGTGGGTTGGCCACGCTAACTCAGTGTGGAATACCAGAACCAGTACCACACAGAGAGCCCTGCGGACCCAGATGAGGACTTGGACTCTTCAGTTTCAAGGACTGATCTGTGATTTCACATCAAATAGTTCAACAATCACAGTGGAGATTCATATCCTTTCTTCTTTTTTCTTTCCTCATAGAAATTGCTTCGTAAACTCCTCCCATGTTGTTTTAAGAGTCCATGTGCTATTGTGCCCCCTTAAATGTTTAATTACATTTAAAATGCTCATCATACTGTGTACATAGAGCACCAGCACATCAGCCATGAAGTCGCTCACATCAAAATGACCTCAGTAATGTTAACTAGATTGTGATGAATTCATACAATACCAATAGATATTTCTTGATGGTGTAACTTCAGATGATAATGTTAAAAATTATCCTGACTCTAGCCCCTTATTCATATCTGATAAATATGTATTCTTTATGCAATAAAATAAATGAAAGAGGATGTTTCATCCAAGGCAGAAGGACAAGAAAGAGTAATATTAACAAGAATCCAAAATCAAGGCAGAGGTTGACTAAATGCTTATTATATGAGTTGCAGAGAAGTGTAATTTTGTCTTCTTGTGCCTTCTTTATCAATAAAGGCCATCTCCTCCCATTGGTAGAAAAAAAAATGTTTGTGCTATAGCAACCCCTGAAGGAAGCTGTACATTCTTTGTCTGGATTGTTTTAAGGATCATGTCTCACTCACTTATCTAACCAACCAGCATTATGGTGTGCCCCGTCCCCATGTGCCACGTGCCATGTGCTGTGGTGTTAGGACACGTAAGTAAGTACGAAGGACTCTGCTTTCAAGGATATGAAATAATAATTGTTACATACACCTCCAGAGGAAGAATAACTTGTCAAACCCACAGTGGAAAAACAGTTTGTTGCACTTAAAGGTATGATTGCGTATTTTAGAACTCAGTATTTCCACATCTCCCTGAAACTCTTGAGCATATGCAAAAGTTGAATCCCTGCAACCAGAATTCACATATAATCATGTTCAGAGCACCATCATTTGCAAATGATATCGACAAACCAGAAAGAACCCAAACATACATGCTAAGGAACTACAGCTACATGAATAATTATTAATAAATTTAACGATGATTAGAAAACAAGTCAGAAAAGACCACATCTAATATAGCTTCATATATATAAAGGCTGAAATAGTCAAAATTAACAATATACTAATTGGGGGCATGTATAATTGTGGTAAAATGAAAGACAAACTTGCTGGGCGTGGTGGCTCAAGCCTGTAATCCCAGCACTCGGGAGGCAGAGACAGGAGGATTGCTGAGATCGAGGCTTGCCTGGGCTACATAGTGAACTCAGAGCCAGCCTGAACTACAAAGCGAGACCCTGTCTCAAAAAAAAAAAAAAAAAAAAAAAAAAAGAAAGACAAACTAGACGAACATCCAAGATAGTATTATATTTAGAAGTGGGGATGAAATGATTTAGCAGATGAAAGACCCTTGGAGAGCTCTAAAGACATTGAACATGTATTGGCTACAAGACTATTTTTTTTTTTTTTAGTTTTTTGAGATAGGGTCTTTCTTTATAGTTCAGGCTGACACTGAACTCACTATATAGCTCAGACTAGCCTCGAACTCACAACAACCCTCCTGCCTCTGCTTCCCGAGTGCTAGGATTATAGGCATGAATCAACATGCTTGGCCAGGACTAATACTTTTCATATTATTTCAAGCCATATAAGCATTTGTATGTATCACAGCATTTCAAATAAAAGAACTGAAATAATATGCACAAAGGTTGAGTAAAATACACACCAAAAACATTAGTCTGTCTTCAAAATTCAAGTATCTCCTGCTACATACATGGAATCTCTGTTGACCTTAATGATATTTTCTTTATTAATTTTTGCTCTGTTGAATTTCAAAATTCTACTTATGATAGCCTCCCTTTTGTATTGTATATAAACACACCTCAGATAAAGATATTGTCTCCTGGAGGCTGAAGGCATCTTGTGTGTAAGATCGCTTCTGATTATTTCAGTTTCACTAGCAGAAACTGTCTTGAAAATCAATTTTAATATAGTTCATCGTTACCAGCACGGGCTTAGACTTCAAATCTTGGTTCTTACAGCATTAATCTAAAGAGCGCTTGGGCATAAATTTTAATTTCTATGAAATTCCAATAATTCTCATCTATCAGGATAAAAAATTTAGGCTGGGTTTTGCAGCACAGGCCAGTAATCCCAGCACTCAGGAGGCTGAGGCAGGATGATTACCACAAGTTCAAGGTCAGCTGGACTACCTAGTGAGTTCAGGATCAATCTGAACTGCATAGCAAGACATTGTCTCAAAATATTAAGAACAAATTCATTGACATAACGTTTCCTAATTTGCCTTATGAATTATATGTGCATGTGTGTATTTTGATGTTTCTACATAGCAAGTTATACTAAAATGTATGAGTGATTTTTGAGCTATCTTACTTCATTATGTTTCAGGCTTTTAATAAATACACTGGGCAGAGGTAAAAATTTTAAGACTGAAATGAGAAGGGAAAACAATATCGTAGAAGCAGTGACCCAGGAATACTGGCATCACTGAAAAATATGGATGAATTTTGGGATACTGAAGCTCTTGTGCTACAAAAGTCCCTGGACTGTTTTGCTTTTCAGACTCTTTGAGAAAGAAGACGAGGAAGGTCACACTTGACTACCAAATAGCAGAGAAAATACACTCGAAGATACCGAGAAACAGCCACAGAACCAGGAGATGAGTGATGAAGATAGGCACAGAACCAGGAAATGAGCGATGCAGATGTGACAGCAACGGAAAACAACAGCACCTGTTTTTATTTTTTATATAATGAAGTGATTATTTTGTTAAAATGTTCTTGAAAATATACAGTTAGATTTATTTTTATGAAGTCACTAGTTTATGCAGTGTTGGGAAAAAAAAACTGTAAATTTACTTCCAGTTTTATTTTTAAATATTCCCTAAAGCTATTAGTGTTTTCCAGGAAACATTTTTGAAAGAATTCATGCAGGAAAAAATGGACTTACTTTATTTTGGAGCAAATAGATTAAGAGGTCTACTTTGATTGGCTTTTTTTTTTATTTCTAATGTAGTTTAAGACATATTGTTTTACGTGAGATTTATGAAGTGAATATTATGAACTCTATTCTACCCAAGACTAGTTACAAGTCTAGGTAGCAAGCACCAGAGCCAACTTCAATCCTTTGCTGCTGACTAGGTCCACATAACAACTTTGACCTGTGTTTACTGCAACACTCACACTGAATAGAGCACCTATTTAATACTCAGGTGTTTTCTTCAAATGTAAAACCTATGCCTAGCACTTACTTGGCACGCAGTACATAACCACTGAGTAAATGAACTTATTGTTTCATTCAACATTAGGTAGTGCCTGCTTGTGCTAGGCATGATGCAAAATCAAAAATTGTCACTAACTCACCGGTAAGGCATGTTTATCAAATGTGTGTGCGTATGGTGTGAGCAGGAAAGGCCAGGTTAAATTTTAAAGTGGGAGATGAGTTTGGTATTTTCCTGGAGAAGGGGTCCTTGGCTTTATTCAGTGCTGCAAATGAGAAACTACCAACTTTCCAGATATACATTGAAATTTTAAACCATATTTATGCCTTTAAAAGGCAACTCTCTAAAAGTAAACCTAAAGGTCTTATCTACCATCTCAAAATATGTAACCTCCTGTCTGGTGTGACTATTGAATATTATAGGCCAAACTGAGAGGATTAAGAAACACCCAAGAGCCGGGCGTGGTGGCTCACGCCTGTGATCCCAGCACTTGGGAGGCAGAGGCAGGAGGGTTGCTGAGTTCGAGGCTTGCCTGGGCTACATAGTGAGCTCAGAGCCAGCCTGAACTACAAAGCGAGACCCTGTCTCAAAAAAAAAAAAGAAACACCCAAGAGGTTAATGAAATGCACTTTCCACTGTGTCTGCTTGGGTCATCGAAGTGTGACACTGAGTAGCACATATGGTCCTCACCTCTTTACAGGTTGGTTCCTCTATTCTGCTTTCTGGCCACTGTGAATCAAGCAGCTTTGCTCTGCTGCATCCTCTTGCTATGAAGTTCTTGTCTTGGAGCCAACAGATAATGAACTGAAACTTTGGAAGCTATCAGCCTTCTTAGACCTCTCTTCCTTTAAAGGTTGGGTGTCAGAGATTATATTTACTGATGAGAAAGCTAATGCTGTATACCCCTGTATACCCCTGTATATCCCTGGCCAAGGCAGACACTGGAACCACTGAGCTAAATCCCTGGCCCAGTTCTTTTTTTTTTTTTTTTTTGAGACAGGGTCTCACTTTGTAGTTCAGGCTGGCCCTGAGCTCACTATGAAGCCCAGGAAAGCCTTGAATTCAGCAATCTTCCTACCTCTGCTTCCTGAGTGCTGAGATTATAGGTGAATAGTTCAGAGTTTGTAGTCTCAATGGTTCCCACATTTTTTCATTAAAAGTTAATTAACAACTATTTGCAGAGATTCTGAAATTTTGCAAAATGCCACATATCCTCCACAATTGTTTTTCCGTTTTTGGCAGGAGGTGAACACGTAGCCATCTGAGAGTGTGCAATTCTCCTTGCCGTTGATTGGCTCCTGCTGCATGACACATCTCAGTAGGTGCACCAGCATTCTCTCATCACAGTAGATTGCTAGACCCCATGTAGCTAACTAAGTATTCTCAGTTACGGTTGTTTGTTTGTTTGAGACAAGGTCTCGCTTTGTAGTTCAGTCTGGCTCTGAGCTCATTGTGTAGTCCAGGCAATCCTTGAACGCACAGCAACCCTCTTGCCTCTGCCTTCAGAGTGCTGGGATTATAGGCTTGAGCCACCACATCCAGCATTGTGTGTGGTACTGATTGCTGCTGGGCATGAGTCACTGTGCCTGGCACTGTGGAATGTGGCTACCAGGGACTGAACTCGGGACCTTGTCCTTGCAAGGCAGACACTGGAACCACTGAGGTAAATCCCTGGCCCAGTTCTTTTTTTTTTTTTTTTTTTTTTTAAAGACAGGGTCTCACTTTGTAGTTCAGACTGGCCCTGAGCTCACTATGAAGCCCAGGAAAGCCTTGAACTCACCAATCTTCCTACCTCTGCTTCCTGAATGCTGAGATTATAGGTGTGAGCCACCATGCCTGGCATTATGATACATAGTAGTGATTGCTAGTGGGTGTGAGTCACCATGCCTAGTATTGTTGTATGTGGTTACCAGTGATTGAAACAGGGACCTTGTGCTTGCTAGGCAGGCACCAGAACCACTGAGTTAAATCTTCACCCTGGCCCAGTTCTTAAACTTTAACATCCCTAAGATGCTGCCAAAATATTCTGAACCTTCTAAGGTCTTTATAAATATAGTATTTTATTAAATTAAATGACATAACTTAGGAGAGAGAGCATACTTAAGGTTTAAAGTATAAAAATGGGCATTATAGGCATTTTTTCAACCAATCTGAAATTTATGGTTTTGCATAATTTAAGGTCACTCTAGGGATATAACTCCCCTGCATTTCAGGGATCCATTATAAAATGTTGGTATTGGGAAAGCAGGATCATTGCTGTGAGTGTATAAGACATTGTGGTTTAGAAATCTTTGGAGCTAGTTTCCAGGAAGAATATAGAAATTGTAGAACACCTAGAATGCTGTACACATAGCATGATGGGCGATTTCAGTTAGAGCCAGAAGAACAGAATTCTGATAGTGAAGTGAACAAGAAAGACCAATTTTATAAGGTTTCAGTTGGACACAAGAATTTCCTTCCAGTTAAACTAAAAGATATGTGTGTTACATGCTGGTAGCTTTTTTTTTTTTTTTTTTTTTTTTTGGTCTACATTTTGTCCATCTTCTGACATTTTGTAAGAGAATAAGATTAATGGCTGTGATGTGTAGATATTGTATCTGTTCTCTGGTATGAGAAATTAAAGATGTAAATGAGTTCTAGAAAGTATGATGGTTACTGTGAAATAGAAGATATTCGAAGGGAAATGTGGTGGAGAAGCAAGTAATGAGGAATAAAGAAAAAATGTGATGGTAATAAAAAAAGGGAAACAAAGCTTATGTATTTAGTGGATGGAGGTTGTGGGGTGGGTAGAGGAATGGGAAAAATGAGAATTAAATTGTGTCATATACTAGTACCAATTCCCAGTATTGAGTATGATCATGATGTGTATATACAGTGTACCAATAAAGATTAAAATTAATTTAAAAAATTAATGGTTGTGTAATAACAATCTGGCAGGAGAAATTTCAAGAGAGCCCAATATTCAGATTGTAGCATTAGTACTATTACCTGCTTTTAACCAGATTCATAGCAAAAATCACAGACAAAAAAAAGCAGAAAAAACTAAGTCAATTTTGCTTCAAAAGGAACTATCTGTAAAACTGGGGCCAAAAAGTATGACTGCTAAAGAGATTGGTGTCATAAACAATAAACTAAGTACTTTGTAGATGGATAAGAAAAAAGATGCCTTCTGGACATCTTAGAAATCAAGAAGTACTCACCCATTGCAGGGTCAAGGGGGCAAACACGTTGACTTTTCATTTGAGAAGAGAGTCCTTTGGCCCCCTGTTCACCTTGGTCCTCTGGCCACCCAGGAACTTGTTCTCCAGATTCTTTTCTTTCTTTCTTTCTTTCTTTCTTTCTTTCTTTCTTTCTTTCTTTCTTTCTTTCTTTCTTTCTTTCTTTCTTTCTTTCTTTCTTTCTTTTTTTTTGTGGTACTGAGGGCTGAACTTGGGCCCTTGTGTATTCAAGGTTGGCACGGTACCACTTGAACTAAATCCCCAACCCTCCAGTTTCATTTTACTGTTCTCTGTCATCCAGATACCCAAAGTCTGTTGTGTCCGTTGTCCAAGAGGGTCTGGCTGGTGTTCTCACAGACTGCAGACCTTGGTGCTGTACATGATCCTGGTTTTATTTGTTACTGAATGCAAGAGTCATAGGACCAAGAAGTTTTTTTACTCATATCACAAAGGAAGTCCTAGAAGGGCAGGTGAGAGGTCCCTGACAGAGCAGCATGTGAAACTCTGTAAATGGAGCTGAAGTTCTAGGAGAAACCAAACTCTAGGAAGTGAAAATGGACAGTAATGTGGAATTTCTATCAAGGAAAGCTTCAGTGTATGAGTGGAAGCAACCCAAAAGAGAGGACAAGTGTACTGCACCAAGCAAAGCCAGAGAAACGGGTCTATAAAACTTTCTATAACTCACATCTCATCATATTGTACCACAGATGCCAGATAAAATCCACAGGATTGAAGGTTTGCACTGCTAGGTGTTGGTGTTGTCAGTTTGGGGTATCTTCACTACCATTACTGGACAATATTATTCACAATAAGTAGGAAATAGAGTCAGTTGAGATTCTCATGTGCATTTCCCTAATACTTCTTGATGAGTGACTGTCAAGGAAAAGAAGGCTTCTTAAAACTCCAAAATGCCACAAGGAGAAAGTTACACTTATAGATGAAGGCACAGGAACTGACGGAAGAGCACACAACACAGTAGGTAGCAGAAAAACACCTTCAGAGTTGGGAGGAAGCATCGAATTCTGTATTCTGAAAAATTAATAGTCCAGTATTTCTGTAAAATACAGAGATTCTCGTACAAACAACCCTAGAATTTTGTCCTCTAGATGTTTTAGATGAACGAGTCAATTGATAACAGACAGCAGAAAAATAAAAAAAAATAAAGAAAGAAAAAATGTGGAATCTAAGAGATAAAGGTGCTGACCAAGGAGCACAGAAGGATAGTATCTAAATTTAGCAAAGCAGTCTTCATTGAGGAAAGAGGCCTTAGAACCTAGAAGGAAGATATCGGGGAGTATGGAGAAGACCATGAAATTCTATGCCTCAACTACCTAAAAATAAGACATAAATATGTAGGGATATGATAAAGCCACATGACTTAGTTTTCAGGAACACAACAATGTTAATAAGCAGAAGTAAAAGGAGAAAATAATTATGCAGAAAAATGTATTCTAAACTAATTTAAAAGTGGAATATAATTTTGAGCAATTGATAGTGTAAGAGAATCTGGTTAAAATCATCTACCAAGTAACACAAAGCTTATAGCATCAAACTTCACAAAAGAAAACTACTTCTCTAAAGTGTTATTTAACCCCAATTGAAGTGAATAAACTTCATAAAATCATAATAATGTCATTTATTGGCTTTCAAGTTTTAAAGCCAAACTTCATACAAATACCAAAAACATTACATTTAATTTCAAAAGGTGATTCAAATATTAACCATGAAAACACACATATTGAAGTTTAACTGAGAGGAGCTCTGTCTTTGAAGTGGAAGGCAGTGTGAAAATAGGGATAAGGGTAATAAATTCTTCATTTTTCACAGGGAGGAGCTGCTTAGTACTGTTCTGACTTGTGAAAGAAAAATACAGGTGTCAGGATTGTATTTATACGATCTTAAACAGTCATACGAAACTACAGCATAACAAATACAAGAACTAAAATAATAATAGAACTATTTCAATGTTGGGAAGAAATAGGAGGGTATGTAATAAAATTAAATCCACATCTTGTAGAATAGGGGAGTCAGTAGGCATCATACAATGCGCAAATTTTAAAAACAGAAGTATTGACACCTGGAGGACACATTAGTAAGTGAAATAAATAGATCACAGATATGCAAATACTAGACTTTTTCTTTGGTATGAGAACCTGTAGGTGTAAATGAGTTCTGGAATGTATGACAGTTTTTGTAAAATAGGAAATATCCGAAGGGAATTTGGTGTGAGAATGTAATGAGGGGAAAGAATAAATATGATTTGGAAAGAAATGAAAGAGCATGTATATAAGGGCTAGGGTGTTATGGGTAGGTAGGGATGTGGGTAAAAATGAGAATTAACTTGTGTCATATACTGGTACAAATTCCCCAATGTTGTGTGTGATTGTGAGCTATATACAAAGTGTACCAATAAAGAATTCAAATTTAAAAAAAGATATTCAAAAACAGAAATATTGAGTATGTCCTGAAGGTACATCCATTTGAATATAAGTGACTCAAACTTGCCATTCTTTTTTTTTTTTTTTTTTTTTTTTTTTTTTTTTTTTTTTTGAGACAGGGTCTCACTTTGTAGTTCAGGCTGGCCCTGAGCTCACTATGGAGCCCAGGCAAGCCTGGAACTCAGCAATTCTCCTGTCTCTGCCTCCCAAGTGCTGGGATTACAGGCGTGAGCCACCACGCCCAGCAAACTTGCCATTCTTTATGGCAGAATAACACTCCATTTTATAGAGATGATACATCATCTCTAACCAGTCTTTAGTTATGGGCATTTGGATTGTTTCCAGGATTTAGCTATCAGAAACTGAGCTGGTATGAACATGGGTGCACATATGTCACAGTGAAACAAGTAGGTTACAGACCTATAAATATTGTATCTTTTCTCTGGTATGAGAAACTGAAGATATAAATGAGCTCTAGAATGTATGGTAGATATTGTGAAATAGAAAATATTCAAAGGGAAATGAGGTGTAGGGATAAGTAATAAGGGGAAGAAAAATATGAGGGTAATAAAAAAAGGGAAAGCTTATGTATATAGGGGCAGGGAGTGGTAGGGTGGGTGGAGGAATGGGAAAAAATGAAAAGTAATCTGTGTCATATGCTGATACAAATTCTCAATATTGTATGTGATCACAATGTGTACTTATAACGTACCAATAAAGATTGAAATTAAAAAGTAACAGAAGTATTGGCACAGCATTTTGGATTTTGAAAGTAATCCACAGATGAACTTGATTCCTAACTGCTTAAATGGCCTGGACAGTATGAAGGTATAGGTCAGAGATCACTGATTTTCATTGTATTTTTCATAATAGACACACTTTTTAAAAAACATTAACCACATAAGATTTAATTTTAAATACTTAAAAATCATTGCAAATATAAAATTAACCATCTTACAAAGATGTTGGTTGTAGTATATTTAATAAAGCTTCAAATTAAACTAGGAAAACATTCCCATTCATCAATAAAAGAATACAGAACATCCTGTGTGAAGTTTAATTCAGCCTCAGAAATAACTGTGACAACTGAATTGCCATAAACTGCAACTGACAACTTCTTTTAAATGATGAGTAAATGGAGAAATATAGGATATGTTGAATGTAACACGTACATAATGTTAATTTTCTATTCCTTTAGGTAAATGCGGATACACAGTTGCAGGACGGGGGTCAATTGACTGGGACAATGTAAAACACCAAGTGTCCTAGGATGCTTATAGGCCCCCCCATGGCTTTCTGGTTTTTAAACTCAAACTTTTTAACCTACTTTTCATGGTGGGAGATTAGAAGGCTGGTGTAATGCCCCCCTGTGTATCTGTATATTCCAGCTTCAGAAACTGTCACCTCAAAACCAGTCTTGCTCTGTGTATATCTTATCCTTTTCCACTTCATAGAATAGGTTGCAGACAATCTCAAACGCCATTTCATCATATTACAATTATTCATCAACTTTTAAAAATAACCATTTCATATCTTCAAAGTCCACTCAGTTTTCAATATGTCTCACTTTTTTCAAAAGTGATGTAAATGAACTTTTGCAATTCACTTGTTTTAATAATTTTTCAACATCTCCTGATTTTTTATTGTTTTTATTTTTATCATGAAATATTGCAAGCAAACACATGGAATATAATAAATGGACATACACACAAAAACTACTCAGATACTATGTGAGCTACTGTAAGTCGTAGACAAATCTTTACTACCCTCATTACTCTCACCTAATTGGTCCCAGAACAAAGTGGTGGTGTCAGCACTGACCAATGAGGGCGGAGACCTAAATTCTCATTCAAGTGGCTCGCAGTGGGGCCAAGGGGTACATTTCTTCTGTGATTTCTCTGTCGCCGCAAGTTGAGTGCAGGGAACTCCATCCATAAGTTTCCTTTGTCCTCTGTCATTCCAGACTCTGGTCCTCAAAGGCAAAGGGTCTAATGGAACCCCAAATATTCTAGAACATATTTCTATTTCATTATCCTATTAAGCAGCTCAGTCTTTCCACATCCTTCACATCTAATAGTAGTGAAGTTTACTTAAATACAGATGGGAAGTGTGCCTCCTCTTGACACTGCCAGTGCTTCAGCGGAGTCTTCCTCGCAGGTTTGGGAAGATGAGCTGTCTTCTGGGAAGCAGCCATCAGAATGCCAGCAAGTGAGCTTAACACGAGAACCCGCTGGGTCACTCTCGCCACCGCGTTTTCTGGCAGGGTATGGGACCCTGCAGTTCTGGGCTGGTTTGCTTCCCCACCTGTCCCAGGGACACAGGTCTCAAGGAGAGTTTGTGATTACATCTCCCTCTAGTGACTGAAGCCTTCTCCCTAGGTGAAGACTCCCGTGGCGCCTAGGCAGGACTATTTGGCGAGAAAGATACATTTTAAAAGATATTCGATTACTCCTTTAAGAATTCCATAGTAACTAAGTCCACATTGCTTTGTGGAAGGTATAAAATGTATCATGAATTCCATTTTACATTAAGAGAATGAAAGCTTAGAAGATACTTTTAGAGTGCCCAACAGCCAAGTGGTCAAAACCCTCCACATAAATGAAATGTATCAAACCTATCGTCTATCACAGTCTCTCATCAACATGTGACAGGATAATCCTCAGCACAACGTCCGTGAAAAAAAAAATCTCTTCTCTATTCTGTCCCGATAGAACTGTCTACCAAACTGAGTAAAAACAGCCATGAAATAGGTGTCAACTAAAGGAACACGAGTTATTGGGAATATACATTTTCATCCTAATAAGATATATGTATGAAATAAATAAATGGCTAAAACACCCTAAAAAATCTAATGCATAGGAAGGAAGGGAGAATATGCCTGGGAGGAAACCACTAATATTTTAATTTATTACATTCTACAAGATAACCGGCAAAAATGTTGCCACCTCAGCCAGCCATAGTTACGTACACCTGTACTCCCAGAAGTCTTCGAAACTGAGGCAAGACAGCCACAAATCGGAGCCCAGACTGGACAAGGTTTAGTGAGATCATGATTCGAAAGGAAAAAAAAAAATACAGAACAGTCACAAGGATACAGCTCAGGTACTGGTTTCGATCCCCAGTACCACACCCTGCAAGAAAACACCTCACTCTCTATTTTTCCGGTACTTGAACAACTTTTCCCTCGACAATAGTCCCATGTGTTTAGAGACAACATATCAGGTAAACAAATAGCTAGAGGTCAAAGACGTGCAACAAACCAAATCAGGAAAATAAATACCACCCTCCTCGTCCCTATTCAGTACAACTTCAGGACATGGCATTAAAGGTATCCCGGACCTTAAGGAAAGAACCCACTGTCAGAAATAAGCTTATTTACGTAGCCTTCTTTGCATTAAAACCGGGATACCTGAAATGGGATCTTGTAACTGGACTTTAGGAAGAAAGGAGTTACGTGAGCTCATGGGGAAGCCCCTCTAGTTTCTAAATTCCATTCCTGTTTGTTCCATGAAGCTCTTCATACGGTCGCGCCATCCTTTCAGACCAACAGAGGCAGATGTTTTCACCATTGACCCCGCCATGAAAGAAATCAAGTCTGAAACTCCTCTATGGTTACAGAGTATTAGAATGGCTTCCGTGTTCATTTTGCACATCATAAACGAAGTTTAACAAAAGAAGAGATCCCAAGGTTAACAGATAGCCAATTTTCTGGTTCCCAAATATTTTTCTTCCATACGGTTATGCATATGTATTTGTGTTTTAAGTAGATCATAGAAAACATTTCCAAATAAAAGTAGAATCATTTTTACTCACTCAGAACTTGTCCTCCAAAACATTGCAAGCTTATTTACAACATTGATTTATTATTCATAACCTATTTAGTATTCTTCTTGGGGGCATAGTCTATGGCACACTGTTATGATTTCCTCTGTTACCACACTGTTGGTTCATTCAGAGTCCATGTTGTGTTGAATTTTACATATAGCTCCAGCAGTTAGCTAAATATTTAACACATAGTAAGTTTAAAATTAGCCACTTTTGTTTAAAGTCAGCCATTGTTTATCCTGGGTGGAAGACTGAATTACTGGAGATGGCCAACATTGCTACAGAAGCATCAAGTCCATACCATCAGTGGCTGGGTTAAATAATACAGAGCATATGAGTCAGTCTCCCTTTCAAGCCCAGAGTAATTCGAGTAGAGAGATCATGTCTTATTTCCTCAGAATCCCACATCACCCCCAGTTCTTTCACAAAAGGAGACCTTTCAGGCTCTCTCAGTTAATGTCTGATGCATTCTACAACAGTAGGGTTAAATAAAGGTAGAGCTAGTTTATTTATAGATTGCTGAGATAAAGACTTGGTGGTAATATTTACTACATGAAGAATAAAAATGACTATTGCCACTATTCTAGCCCTCAACCAGTGGCTCTGTACTATTATCTGCGGGAAAATACATTATAAGCACAACAGATAGTACCAAGATCTGACATCAAAAGAGCTTGAGCTTGGCTGGGGTTTTAGCTCAGCGCCTCCAGCGTCTGCCCTGCAAGAGCAAGGTCCCAATTGTGATCCTCAGAAAGCACACAGGACAATACTGGGCATGTTACCAACAGTCAGTCCACATACCACAATACCAGGCCTGCTCGAGAGGCAGAGGCAGGATTGCTGTGAGTTCAAGGCTCGCCTGGGCTACATAGTGAGCTCAGGGCCAGCCTGAACTACAAAGTGAGACTTACCTCAAAAAAAAAAAAAAAAAAAGAAAAAAGAAAAGAAAAACGATACCTTGAGGGGCCAACACCCTAATTCAGAGCATTGTTAAACAAGGGTTTTCTCTTTTCCAGAGATCTCATTTTGCATCTTCTGGGATGTAATACAAACATCACTACATCCTGAGCTGCAGCACTAACACATCATATAAACTGAATTTATGACCATAATAAGCTGTCTGATACTTGCTGGTATCAGTTGTGTTTTGGGTTTGGAATTGTATATATTTATGTTTGCCTATTAACAAACATCATCAGGGAATAATGTATCCTGGGAGATGTTTTGGAAAAACTAACACATTGGATTCATCAAAAGCTGTTTACTTAATGTGTTTTGGCCAAATCAGTGAGGACTAATTGTCTAAAAAGAGTCTCTTTTTAAGTATATGATTGAGTAATAAGACACAGCCCATGCTTCCCTCTAACTCCATATTCTTTGGAGAACAGAACAGAATGAAACCTACATTTCACCACATATTATTCTGGGCAAAACTTGAAGTGAGTTGGTCCAGGAAGTAAACTATAGGACATGGAAGTTCCTTGAAGCTTAATAAAAGTATAAAAATAATTTGAATTTTACCAATAGCCAAGAGAGAGACAGAGACAGAGACAGCTAATAGTGCTTTGGGAATCATCTCACCACCCAAATGATTTTTCTTTGTAAGAGTATTTTTCTTTATAAGAGTTTAATATCTATATTATTTCTCTCTCTCTCTCTCTCTCTCTCTCTCTCTCTCTCTCTATATATATATATATATATATATATATGTACTTTCTATGTATTCTTTCTACACAATACTTATAATTGTTAAAAAGAATGCCCTATGTTTGAGATTCTTGTTGGATTCCACTTAATTTTTAGAAAGTGTGTTTTTACTGAAGTGGTTTGTGGAGGAGATCAAAAGCCAGTTGCATTCAGTTCTGCTCTTATACACATGTGGGTGTTGGGTGACTCCTGGAGAGAGCAGACTCCCACACTGTTCCGTCCCTCTAGTTCCCTGACATAGTTTTTCATTCAGGGTGCTTATTGAAATCCTGGACACCAAACTGAATACCTTTGTGTGGCCCAAATCAGAGGAGAATGGAGCAGTCAGGAGACAATGAATACCACTTCTGTTGACAGCTGGCAAAAAAACCTGCTGGGTGCTGATTGGTGGCTTTTAGTCAACAAAAGGAGCAGGTAACAAAATCCCTCAACCTAGTTATCATTCCTTCCTCACTCAAACAAAAAGCAAGTGAACAGCTGAGACTGATTCTTCTTGCGTTGCTCACAAGGCACAGCCTTATGTATGTCTCTGGCGAGTAGACACAAGAGAAGGTCCAGCCCTTTAGCCGCTACTGCTGTCCCTCCTATATGGCTCAAAATCAGTTTCTCTTTTCACAGAACTTTCTGAGCTTCCAGTTCACCACATCATTTTCTCTTTCCTCACAATTCCAGGGATCCTTTCATGATCTCATGCAGAGAATACTTCCTGATCTTGTCTCATCCTATTCCCTCTCAGATCTGTGTTTTTAAGCACATGAATCCTATTCAGTCCCCTACAATAAAGGCTTTTGAATCTCAAAAGCTAAGAACTGGTGTCAGTTTTCTTTTTTTATTTCTGCTATGTCATCTTTTCTTTGAGACAACACAAAGAGTGCTTACTTGGCTAAACGGAGCAGAAGTTAAACAAAAGATACCAGAAGTAAAAATTATTTCATGAATGTTTCAAAACTACCCCACATAGCTTGCTTGTACAGGCAGTGGAGAGAAAAAGGGTGCGGACTCACAGAACTATATTAATAATTTCTCGTTTGCGTCGGTGGGAACAAATACAAGTCATCTAATTTGATTCTTCTTTATATAGTGAGAACAACCAAAAGGAGGAACTGTCTTGCTCAACGTGACAGTTATTGAAAAAAACTGGGATTCTAAACCAATATTGAGATCTTCATGATTTAGTCTAGAGGGAAAGACGTGGATCTTAGGTTCGTGAAACCCGTAGCTGCATTGATAGTGACCGTTTTTAAAAATTAGAATTTGAAACAATAGGTTCTGCCATTCATTAGTTGGTATGATCCTAGAAGAACTCCAAAATGTTGCACAGACTATTTGTAAGTGGGAACAATATTACATTTGTAAACCTTGTAAAATAAAACTGTATCTGTAGTTTGTGAATATTTGGCACCAAGAGATATAATTCATAGTTACGTTTTGGAGTACAGGGGCATATTGCACCTCTGCCTTATAGGTGCATCTGGAGGGTGTCAGATGAATTTCTAAGTGAAGAATACTGATCAGATGTTTACAGAAGGACAAGGTATGATGAAAAACTTTTATATTTGCAAAATAATGTTGTAGTAAGTGTCCCATTGCCATTCATTTCCTCAAAATACCCCATCTGATTTCAAGCACCCCCATCATTCCTACTACTTACTATCTGTCCTTTACATTAGTAAGTTGTTTTAATTAAGAATTCATCACATTTTGATGACAGCATATAAATATTATTAGCAATGCCGGGCTTGTTGGCTCAAACCTGTCATTCCAGCACTCGGGAGGCAGAGGCAGGAGGATTGCTGAGGTCCAGGCTTGCCTGGGCTACATAGTGAGCTCAGGGCCAGCCTGAACTACAAAGCGAGACCCTGTCTCAAAAAAACATTAGCTATTAGTATGCTTTATTAAAGGCCAGACTATCCCTTAGGAGACAAACTAAAGACTCTTAAACTCCTATTTTTCACTTATTCTAGAAAAAAAAATTTATGTTAGTAGAATGAAACATGAGTAGAATTCCCAATATTTTTGGCCAAGGTAATTCAGCTGACCGGTTAAAAAAAAAAAAAAAGAACATAATGAGAAAGAGAAATTAAACATTGAAGGCATTTTTTTCCTCCACAAATACTGATCCTGACAGAGAAGAGAATTTGCCCAAGGCAGCAAGCCAGCTGACTGTAGAGGTAGGCTTGGAATCCCGGCACCAAGTATGAAGACTGAACCATCCACCCCTTGAAACATTAGAGATGGGAGTTAAAACCTCAAACTTGGAAATAACCCAAAATCTCCCTCTGTCTCCATAGTGCAGCTTAGAGGAACCAGGCACGAACTATACTAAAACTGCCTTCTCAACCCACTTGCCACCAACAAAACACAGACTGCCAGGTACATATCTCAGTGTTCCAAAGCTCTTGTTGAAGGGTCCCTCGTTTCTATAGGCTGGTTTCTAAGCCCTCATTCCTCATGTCCAGGGGCTTCTAAAATTATCTGGCTGTTACTATGCTATTGTAAAATCTTTCTAAAGTTCTTCTTTTATCTTACTGGAATCCCACAATTCTGGTTTTTTAGTATTTGCTCATTTTTGACTTCTGCACATCCTTAGTTGTTTTTTTTTTAATTGGTTGCTTTACCATGGTAGCAACCTTTCCCTAAAATAAAGGTGAAAGACATCCTCTGATTGTTTTCTTTATTCAATCAATTGAAAAAGTAATACTAAACAAATGCAGGAAAGATTCAGGGTTAACAAAGTGACTTTCCCCAAATAATCTGTATCACAAAAACACAAAGGTCGTAGTTAAACACAAAGGACAACTTGAAACCCGGTGAAAACTATTTGTATCATTCACAGAACTGAAATATTTGCTCAGAGTTGTTGTGTTCAACTTAACAATAGTTAATGTAAGCTGATGTTAGAGTGTCTTTATAAAAGTTTTCCTGTAATTAAACCTCACCCATTTATAATCTATGTAAACAGATTTAAAGACAAACACAAAACTCTCAATATCATGTTTTGGTGAAAGACATTAAAATAGCAAGTGAAAATGTCTATAATGAAATTCAAAAACAGGTTCAAGCACCATGAATTCAATCCCTTGAAATCATAACACCTGCAACTACATTTAGCAAAAGGAAATTTTTATATAAATATGAAAATATGCTCATCAGCATGAAATGCAGCCATATATTATTATAACACATTGTGTTTGTGTGTACTGCTGGGAATCAACCCCAGACCCTCATGCATACTAGCCAGTGCTCTACCACTAAACTGCATCCCCAGCTCACAAGACAATTGAAAGAAAAGAGAAATAAAATCTGTGTGGTGGAATATTTTCCTGCTCATTATTTCATAGTCCATTTTGGCTGTATAATTTAACATCCCACTTACCCACCTTGAGTCTACAGGTTCAAAACCACAAGTGAAGTATCTACTGACTTGTCAGTTCATATAAATCATGAAGAAAAAACAAGCAGAATTTTTAAAGTAGGACGTAGAGGTGGAAGAAAGATAAACCAAAAATAATTTAAAGGCGATTGGCCTGAGGACTTGCAAAAACAGAACAGCCATCAGAAGAGTCGGGAGAGCCTTTAGGCACAGAGATCAGAGGCAGCCGTTTCCCTGTTTGACTCTTGGACACTAAGTACCTGCAACAGTAGAAGTCGAGGATATCTAAGGGGCGAGAACCCGAAGGACCTCACTTAGCTGAGACCCAGCGGCCTTGAACTACCCTTTACTGGGTTCCATGGTAATGTATTTCTCTGCGTGGTTATTTCACATATTACAATATGAAAAGAGTTCTTTATGTTAGTTTCCCTAGTTCTTTATGCTCAAATAAAATGGTATGCAGACAGGGAGGTGGCAATCATCAAACAGTCACCTATTTCCTGAAATGCCTGCATTTCTGATTTTATAATTAAATACATTTCGCATTTGGGGGAACCTTGGTGTGCGTGCGTGTGTGTGTGTGTGTGTGTGTGTGTAGATATATAGATGTATATATACACATATATATGTATATATATTAGAAATCATGTGCAAAAATGCTATTTTAATTGTGTAGAATTTTAGATATACCAAAGATAAATATTTGCCTGGAATGTAGAATATACTGCTGGAAGGACCAAGGTCAAAGCAATTTTAGCATGTATTTTCTATTAATAACTGGAAGCATTCAGATCTTCCTCTCTGGCTGACAAATTCCTCCTCTTAGGAATTGTATGAATGCTAAATTATTCATCTTTCCTCTTGGGAAGTCAACGAATACCTGAGGTGTATAAATGGAGAAATATAAATTGCAGACTCGCCTTTGGATTTATAAAGGAATCCTGCAGGGCAGGAAACAAATTAAGATCTCCACACTGGCGAGTGGATGTGGAGAGGAAGTGTAATTTTTCATGGAAGGGACTTGTTAGATGTCCTGTCAGCCAGAGTCTGAGTAGAGATCAGATGGCTCACCACCCTGGGAGAGATTTTAATGAAAACAATTTATAAAGCTATGAACAGTACTAAGGTAAAACAAGGAAGGATGGCGAACTGCAGATTCCGCCGAGGAAAGAAGCAATTGTCCCCATTCGACAGGACCTAGCGCTGCGGGCCAGGTTAGCAGAAGTGAGGATGCAGAGCCGCAGTCGGACATGGGGGCTCTGCTTCTAAGGCCCCAGCAGAGAGCACGTACCACTCCCCCGTCCTGTGACGCTGCCTTCCCTGGGTCCAAGCGACCGCGACGCCAGTGAGCACAGGAATGCCGACGGTGAATTCCGGAGGTCAGACCCCGAGAAGAACACAGCGGACCAAGATGTCGGAAATACTACCCAGCGCAACGTGATCTCAGATGGGACTCTTACCCATGGAAGTGGGTCACATGTCTACACACTTTAAGTTTTTAAAATGCTGTTTTATGTAGACTGGAGTATTACTATATTAAAGCTTACCATGAAAAAGCATATCGGTGCATTTTTAAATTTCATTGTACTTGTATTTGAAATATGTTTAATTTCCATTAGATTCAGGTCACATGTATTAAAACTCATGAGAACACTGTGGAAGACTTTACTTAACCTGTCCACTTATACGTAAATTTGTTTTCTTTTCTATCCAGAGACACTGGAAAAGATTTCTAAATAATTTATAAAAGTTGTATGATATGGATTCTTTTAAAAATTTTTTGAACTTTTCTGTTATTGTTTAGATAACAAATATATCTGGCTTCTAATGAAATCATAAAAGGCAAAAACTAAAAGTATGTAAGGAAAATACACCTGGTAATTTGGGGGAATTCTCTAAATGTTATCTTTTCTATGAAACCACTATAAAAAACTTAAGGTTATAGTTTTTCCTGCTTCTTTATTTTTTTCTCTTGTGTGCTTTTTTTTTTTTTCTTTCTGGTGCTTGGATCGAACTCAGGTCCTCACATACTCTAGACAAGGGCACTACCACTGGGCTCTATCTCTCACTATTCTTTTCCTCTTTACTCCTATCAAAAATTGAAATGAACAGGGCCGGAGGGTTAGCTCAGTGGTTCCGGTGCCTGCCTTGCAAGCGCAAGGTCCTGAGTTTGATCCCCGGAAACCACATACAATGCTGGGCGTGGAGACTCACTCCCACCAGCCATCAATACCACATACCACAGTGCCGGGCGTGGTGGCTCATGCCTGTCATCTCAGCACTCGGGAGGCAGAGGCAGGAGGATTGCTGAGTTCGAGGCTTGCCTGGGCACCATAGTGAGCTCAGAGCCAACCCAAACTACAAAGCGAGACCCGGTCTAAAAAAAAAAAAAAAAAAAAAAGAAATGAACAGAGTTAAAACAAGAATATTAAATTAAAAATTGTTTGTTTAACATTTATTTTGAGACAGAAATATTGAGGCCATACGTAAGAGTAAAGGCCAGTTATTAAGAAAAGGTGAGTGGGAGGTTTTGTGTAATGAGCAGGAGAAAATGCCAAACACCTTTGTGAAGAATCTACTAGAAGGAATGGACACCAATGGCAAACACAACTGAGAAATAAGAACTGTCACTGAGAATAAAACTATCCAAGAGTTTTGGCCTATACTCTTGTTCTAATCCTTACCACATTTTTCTCTTTTGAAAATTTTAAATTTTAACCTGTTTGTCGTGCTGAACTCCTATACTGCCAGGTATTCAAGAGGCTAAGGCAGAAATAGTGGTTGAGCTTTATGAATTTGAGGCTAGCCTAGACAATGAAGTAAAACCCAATCTCAAAAAAAAAAAATTTCTGCAACTCATTAAACCTTGCACTTTATCATTCATTTGTATCTCCACAGACAGACAGACTTTTGTTTGATTCTGTCCAATGATATATCTGCAAAGGTATCCAGTGATACCCTTATTTATTTGGGTGCTTAGCTTTTCCGGATTTGGCCAGTGAGGGTCCCTTCAGGTTGGTCTCTCTGCCCTTTCAACATATGCCCATGAAAGCATCTCCTTACTTTCTGGCATTACAAAATGTTCAGATGCATCTTCTGCGATCTCTGCCCAAGTCTGGCAGGAGACATTCCTTCAGTGACCCCTGGCTCCTTGTAGTACAGAATTCTCTTTTAAAACTACAATCTAAGTGACAGACACATTTGTTGCTAGAGGCTCGTCAGTGCTCATAGCCACCCTAGTACAAAGAACTGGGACACACATACAGAGGAGCACATCCATACCCACTGCTGGCTGTTTAAAGACCTACAGATTAACCATCAGTTTATATATGCCTACCTGTGCTAACAGCTATGTCTACAATATCTCCAATTCCAATCTGACTCCACAAATTTCAAATTAGTAAATTTCATCTTTTTCAAAAAATTTTATCTTGGGCCGGAGGGTTAGCTCAGTGGTTCCGGCGCCTGCCTCGCAAGTGCAAGGACCTGAGTTCGATCCCCGGTAACCACATATAATGCTGGGCGTGGAGACTCACGCCCACCAACAATCAACACCGCATACCACAGTGCCGGATGTGGTGGCTCACGCCTGTCATCCCAGCACTCAGGAGGCAGAGACAGGAGGATTGCTGAGTTCGCGGCAGCTTGCCTGGGCACCATAGTGAGCTCAGGGCCAGCCTGAACTACAAGGCGAGACCCTGTCTCCAAAAAGCAAAAAAAAAAAAAA
This sequence comes from Thryonomys swinderianus, assembly GCA_004025085.1. NCBI lineage: Eukaryota > Metazoa > Chordata > Mammalia > Rodentia > Thryonomyidae > Thryonomys > Thryonomys swinderianus. Next base: position 28,789 of record PVIC010002823.1, read on the forward strand.
AAATTTTATCTTTATTGGTACATTGTATATATACATCATGATCACACTCAATATTGGGAATTTGTACCAGTATATAATACAATTTAATTATCATTTTTCCCCTTCCCCTACCCACCCCATAACTCCCCACCCCCTAAATGCATAAGGGGGGTTCCCTGCTTTCATTGGCATCACATTTTTCCTTTACCCCTCATTCCTCACACCTCCACCACATTTCCCTTTTAATATTTTCTACCTCACACAATATCCCTCATACATTCTAGGACTCCTTAACATCTTTATTTTCTCATACCAGAAAACATATATGCTAGCCGGTCAGTCAAGAGATGCAGATGAAAACAACACTAAGATCTCATCTCACTCCACAAAGAACGGCCACTGTCTTGAAATTAGCCAGGAACTTTCATCTTTAACCATAGCTCCTACTATGCCTAATAGTTTTCCTTGTTCAGTTAATGCTCACAGATGATAAGCATTTCCCTTCACACACACACACACACACACACACACACACCTTCATCTACCAGACCTCCTTCGTCTCATGTTGATCTCACCTGTTCCTTGTCCATGGAAACCCTGTTTCTCCCTGTTGGGGCCAAACATCTGCTAAGACACAAAACCTGCACTTGGGCATCTCTCCTCCCAGCGGCTCTGGCTGAACTGGGAATCTCACCTTGAGCTGCCAAGATTTTCACCTCTTCTCACTGTGGACATGAAATTCATTTACACTGAATTGTTGGAAATAGCAGAAGGGAAATGGGAATTGGAGAGCAATGCATAATTTTAAATGATTGTATTAGAAAAGTAAGTATGCAAATTCATTGTACTAACCATGCTACCATAGAGAAAATCTAGAAAAAGAAGAGCTAATTGGAAGAAGGAAAACATTATCATGAAATAAACAGTAGAAAAAAAACAATAAAGCAAAGCAAAGTTTGGGTTAACATCCAAAGCAGGCAAGGGATGCAAGGATCAAATATCAGTTACAAAAGGAACTACAATTAGGAGCAATATTAGAAAATATTCTGCGATAAACTTGGCATGGTAAATGAAACACACAAATTTATTGATAAGCACAGCCTACTAATATGAACATAGGAAGAAACAGAAAACCTAAATACCCACATACCTGCTAAAGATATCAAAAACTTTCCACAAATAAGTTTTGTCACACATTTTAAGAAGCAACTCAGGAAGAGATAATATCTAGTCTACAGAATATAAAGAAGGCAAAAGAATGTCTAAATTATTTTATTAAACAGCATAATATTGAAAACTAATTCTGATGGGCAAAAAATAAAATTATAGACCAATATATCTCATAACCAAAATATCAAAGTAACAGCAAATCAAATCCAAGAATATATAAAAAGACAATAGAAGGCAGTTAAGTACTCTTTACATTAAATAGTTTAATATATATATTGATTATTTAAAAGTTCAAAGTCACTTGCAAGGTAAATAGAACAACAGAAAAAAAAACACAAGTTATTCCAATAGATACAAAACTGGTATCTATTTTTTTATTTTTAAAAAAGCTCTCAAAATGTAAAAAATAGAAAATGTTCAGTCTGGCCCTGTCATTTACAAAATAACCTCTAGCTTTTTTAACTGTAAAAGACCGAATACTTTCTGTCTATGACTATAAAACAAGTTTTGCTGCCTTCAAAACTTGCCTTTAATTTTTTTTGAGGAAGTCTTAACCACTTTGATAAGACAAGAAAAATATAAGAATGAAGGTTGAAAATGGAAAATAAGATAATCATTCATTATGTCACTTTTAAAGACATAACAATTCACAAAATCTACCTATAATAGATATATTTAGTAACTCTGAACTCAAACTGAATCATCATTTTATATGTAAGGAAGAACAACCGGAAAGTGAAGTTTTCAAAACCCAGGAAATTTCTAGGAAAAGATGAAACAGATCAGGATGCTATCTTTGTTGAAAGCTATAAAATATTGCTGAAAGAAATGAGAGTGAATATAATATTCATGAGTCAGAAGCCTCAATAATTTGAAGATTTCCTCCTTCTCAGAATGGCCTCTAGATTCAACACAATGTCAGTCAGTATTCCAGCAGACTTTTTTTTTTTAATGTGCTAAGATGATTCTAAAATTTATGTGGGGATATAAAGGATCCAGGATGATCAAAAGAATCTTACATTTCTTCAGCCTAGCTTATATAACTCTAGACTCTGTAAATGACCCTTGTCACAAAGGCAGAATAACCCAAAGAAGAAAATAAATACGACAAATAGGACCTAAAAAATAAAAACATACAGTATCTTCCAGCTCATATTCAGGTACTACGTGGCATGTATTATGTTTTATATCTTTTACTACTCACAGTAATACTATAAGGCATGAATTATTACAGTCTTTATTGTATAGATGAAGTGGAATCTAAGTAAAGTAACTTGTCTCATCAGGAAAAGCCAGAAAACATGGTGAAGGCTTTCAGATTCCAAATATTAAAATGACATTTATCATTCATATCCAATATGTATGAATTGAAAGCTATTTGCTTTCATTATTAGCCACATTTCTAAATAAGAATTGATGTTTTATTATAAAATGAATCTTATTCTTAATGGCATAGATTAAAAGTAATTCTTTTCAGAATCTTTCAGAATGGTTGAATAGAAAACACTTGGAGGCACATATCAAATGGCAATTTAAAATGTGAATAACCACATGAGGGCCATACTGAATCTCAAAGGATTTACTCCCACCAGTTATGCAGTGAAAAGGAAAGGACACCCACGGATATTTTGCCACACCCATTCAGATTATTAGTGTAGAATGTCAATTTAAATATTTTATTATGAAATAAGAATTAATAATAAAGTCAATAGGTAGGCTTTTCCTGGATCCAATGAAAAGGAAATAAATAAAAGTATCTTCCCCGTTTGCACTGTGTCATACTCAGGGTTTGCAACGGAATAAATTTAATATAGGACACATAATTTAAGTCAAACAGAGAGTTCAAGAGACCTGTCCACATACTAGAGACCCAAAGAAGCCAACCAAGGGTCCAGTTCCCAAGGCAGTTTCCCACACAGGTCCAGCCAACAGCCTAGAGCTCAAGGCATTTCCTCAGTGAGTCCAGCCAGAGGCCTGGAGCCCACAGCAATAACTCATTAAAGTCTGTATGTAGGATCTGCACCGGAAGGGCCCAAAGGCCAGCAATGGGAGCTGGAAAGCTAAGCCAGCAGGGTGAAGGATTTGTGCTACCAGGCTGAGGAGTCTGTAGTGTAGCCTGAAAGTGATGCTCAAGGTAAATATCAGAGCGCCCCTGTTGAGAACAGCCAGTCATTCCCGGTGACAGCAAGGAGGATATAAAGGTGCGATTACAGAGCTGGACAAATTCACAGTTCCATGAATGAATAAAATCCAGAAGTGAGAGAAGATTATGTACATTGCTAATAGATGGATGGATTGTGTCTTTCCATTGGAAAGGAGCAGTCAGAGATAGATAAAAGGAGAAGAACATTATGAATGAGAACTCATGAAATAATACCAGGGCAGGGAAAAGAAATGCACAGCAGGTAGAAATCATCATGATCAGGGACCCGGTGATTTAACAGAACGTATCATGTTCAGGGAATTCCAAGAAACTAAGGATGACTAAATAAACATGTAGCAGGAAGCTTGCAATGCTGAGTGTCCAATATTTACATTTATATTTAGATGGATATACCTTGAGGACATACTCATAAATGAAATAAGTAGGACGCAGATGTGTAAGTACCATCTGTATCTTTTCGCCAATATGAAAAATTGAAGGTGTAACGCCAACATGTAGAATAGCTGGTGTGAAATAAGAAGAAAACATGCAAAAGAAGAAGGGAAAGGGGAGGTAGGGGAAAATGAAGAAGAGAAAGAAAAAAACGTGATAGTAAAAAAAAACGAAACAAACCTCATGTATATAGGAGATAGGGGTTGTAGGGAAGGCAGGAAGGACAAAGACTAAAAAATTAGAATCAAGATGCGTCATGTACAAATTCTCAATACTGAATGTGATCATAATGTATGTATAAAGTATACCAATAATGTCAATTAAAAAAAAGTACTTGCTGATATCAGGAAATTGAACTAATAGAAATGTATCAGATGTCCCAGGGTTGATGAACAGAGTCAAAGCCAACTCAAGGACTTGTGGTTTAGGTAGGTTTCTGGATAGTTACTGACATGATCATAGAGTTGATCATCTTGCCCACTGTGAGCCTCCAAAATTAAATCTAGTGAATTCTAAGCTTCAACGGAACTCTTATTTTTTAAAGGAACTTTTATCTACCCTTCCTTTGAGAATTAAATTTTGACAGAGTCAGAGGAACTCTGAGTTTTCTAGGCTTTGACTTCCACCAGATGGTAGAAGAACCACCGCTGCTTTTGGCAATTCTAGTATTCCTCAGACCTCTGTCATTTTCCTTCTCACAGACTCAGATATGCTTTGATCTATCCAGTCATCTGACTGTAGGTAAAAACAAGAGAGCATGGCACGGAACAGAGGAAAGGGAGGTCAAGCAAATGCGTTGCATAGGAACACCTGCTCTTCTACACACAGTGAGCTGTTTCACAAGTTTCAAATTGAATGAGCATAAAAGCCCCTGCAGAAACAGAAACATCTCCACCCAGAAGGATCTCTACTTCTACAATACTCCGTGCTGCTGAAAACGAGCTAAGCGTGGATATGACAGGGCCCCGATGGCGTTATTTTGATTCAATCCCTGACACCATTAGCAAAGTGGCCTCTGACTGCTTCTCTTCCTTCCATGTCCATGCTGGTTTTCTCCCTGAAGGCCCTCTTGCTCCACACACAGTTCTACCTAAGCTGCAGATGTTCAGCTTTATATCCCGTACATGACTTCTGCGAAGTCGTTCTAGTAAAATCCCTGTAGCAGGCCCCACTTCACCACTGAGGAATCTCAGTACTGTACATACTTCTGGGTTACCGGGAAGACCTATGACTGAGGATTAAGAGGTCTAAAGCGCGGCCGTTTCTTGTCATTTTGCCTCAAATCTGCAGTTGTTTGGGTGGAAATGAAATAGTCACTACTCGGTTACTATAGCACCAGGAAAATCAGACAGAATGGTTTTATAAAATGTTAATTGTAAGCTTACGATGCTACATAAACTTGAGAGGTTATAACTCTCTTCTAACTTTTGCTCAAGCAGTTTTACATATTTTGTCTGAATTACATTAAAATGCTAACTTTAGTTTCTCTTGTAGTACAAGAATAAAGATACTGGTTTAATGCAGTGTTTATGAGAATGAAATGACTGAAGAAGTGCATTATACAAATTTGGGGAGCAGTAAACATTGACTAATAGATGATATTCTTGATAGAAGCATTGCTATTATTAGTATCATGTCCATGGATCCATTCCATTGTAGGAAATGCTTGGTTCTGCTTTTCCTAAGGGACACAAATGCCCTGCTCCTTGGACATTCTGCAGAGAGGATGGTGCAAACATACGCTGCCCTTTTCAATTATAAACACGGCCCAGGAAATGGCCTCTCATTGGTTCCTAACACAGCATCACCCATTTGTAATAAAGAAACTTTGATACAGTGAAGCTAAGCTTTCAGATGGAATGGGGACTAACACAATGTTTTCTAGGCAGTTTGAATGATCACTAATAGTAAAGTTGTTATAGGCAAGCGAGTAACATTATCTTTCCCATAAAAGAAATGCTTAATCTGTCCATGATTTCAGATCCTACAGCTTGAGAATTGATTAAGACCTCAAGGCCCTTTGCCTCCACCCAATAACTGCCCAGATGATGAAACCTAATCTAGAAGGAGAAATGGCTTTCCTAACAAATAGGCTTTCCAAGCCTATCAACACGGAAAGTGGGTTGAGTAGCCTGACTCCAGCTGGAGCCAACTTCCTCTTTCGTACTGACTAGGTTAAATTGGGCTCTGGTGGCCAAGACCACCTTGTTCCTGGCTTGCTGCAGCTGAGCACCTGGGTGGTTTCTTATCGAGTCTTGGAGAGCAGCCAGGCATATGAATGGGCAGAGAGCTGACTCAGATCTCGGAACACTTTGCGCCTAAGGGCTAAGGTGCATTCTAAAAGAAGGGTGTGGAGCCTGGTTGCTTCCCCATAGCTTCTAAGTTTTGTCAGCATGACTGGGTGAATTAGGGAGAAGAAACATGGTCTCTCCCTCCAGGGCTCCCGCTAATCTCTTCTGGGACTTACAGCAGCTTTTATTACTCATTCCTTTCAGGCTATGCTTGGTCCAGGTAGGCAGCGCAAAGAACTAAAGAGTGATTCCATGTTGAAAGAAGGTGAGAAAAAAATCCTTTGCTTTGCAGGAAAGGTGCTTTATTATTATTTATGCATTCATCCATTCACTCATGGAAGAGATGTTTATCACATAACTTTTAAAGTGTACCAAGGAAAGTAAGATGATCCTTGTTCTGAAAAAGTTTACAGTAAAAATGAGAGATGGCAAGCACCATGTACATGATGAGATAACGTGCCATCGCAGTGGCAAACACAGGAATCGTGGAAACTTGTAGGAAAACTGTGCGGTGGGTTGGTGTTGAATACACATGTGGCGTTCACAAAGATTTTTCTGGACACGATGTGTGAGCAGAATCCCTAAAGAGGGAGAGAAAGTATGTCATTGGCGTTGTGAGACAGGATGGTTGTATGTGGAATGAGTGAGTCGGTATGCCCAGAGCAGAACCTGAGGCAAAGATTATGAAAAGATGCTTGGGAGGACCCTCCCAACTGGTAGAATTGCCTCATCCACTTTGCTACTGAGCAAAGGCAGAAGCTAAGCGAGATTAAACCGTTCCCCGAAGACAACGAGAGGCACCGGAGAGCAAATGAATAGACTTTACCTTCACTTTCACATCCCTTTTATTCCTAGACTCCAAAGGGTGTGTTTGAAGAAAATGAACTCTAAGCATTCCTCAACACAAGTACAGAATAAGGTTTGGAACTGAAGTTGTATCTTCTTATGGAAACTATGGAATATATGTTGGTTAGGGAGCCAGATTTATGCCACGAATAGCTAAGCTATGATGTATTTATAATACTTTAGCAAAATGATTTTAGAACTGATTAGCAAATATAAATACGTTTCTTTGGGTGAAAAGTGTTTTGCTATGGAATGTCTGTAAAAATCTCACAGTCACTTCTAAAATTGTAAAACGAATTTGAAGGGCCAGGTTGACTAGATCTCAGAAGTTAAGGATTGAGAACACAAAGGACAGATAAGACCATGGCACCCTAGGCCTTGAAAATGTGGGACAAAGAATCCTGTTCAGAACAAATTTCCCAGGGACACCTCTCAGCCCTGCAGCTGCCACATTCACCTACCACTTCTTTCTCTCAAGAAACCGCTGTGACATAGGCTCAGAGCAGAGCTTTCCTTTCCTTCTCTCTGATATTCCATGGAACCCCCTCTCCCCTCCTGAATCCAGAAGCATCACAAACATAAAGCCTGCGAAATATTAAGAAATACGAAGACCACTGACGTTCTTTACATTTCATTTCTGTAAATAGATCTATTAAAAAAAAGTCAAGTATGAAATTAAATCTCTTTTTGTCATAACAAGGCTAGGAATTATCTGTTTGATGATCTTGGGTTGGTCTAAGTTAGTATCCTGTACAACAGTCCGCAGGTTTTTTCGCACTCTTACTTTGAGTGTCCTAAAATAATAACAACCAAACTATGACGGAAAGGCAATACGAAGGTGTATCTCTGCATTTATATTGCTGAGGCTCCCTATCACCTTATACCTGGAGTAATTAGGAACAGAAAAATAGGGTAAGGTGGGAAAAATAATCAAAAAATCACAGCAGACTCCTATTACATTATCTTTTCATTGATTTTCTCTTCCTGCTCTAACAATAATACCAGGTATTTGTGCATTAACATTAGCCACAAATGTTTACATAATTAGAAATATTAAAATAATAACAAGTGGGGATAACAAATTAATATAATTCAATAGAAATGGATCTTTGAAGGAGACAAACATCCAATTGTTTCCCATTTTGTAGATGAAGGAAATAAGCAAGATCTCAAAATATACAAGTTCATGTTCATGAAGGGAACTGGAAGGCTCTTTAGACCCAGAACTCCTGGCTTGACTGGTATCAGCAGAAATGCTTCTGTAGCTTCAAACAGACCTTGACCTTGGCAGTTAACGAAACACTTGCATATTCTTTATGCACAAAACTCTGGGTTTGCCCAAAATAAGGTTGAATGTACTGATTTGTATAAAGTCAGTTTTTCTGACACCTGTAAACAATCTAGATTTCTTTGATCCAGCTCTAATGCTTATACAACTCTAAAGATGGCCAGGTGGGGTTTCCCCCCAAAAATTTTACCCATGAAGTAAGCTGAGAATTTAAAAATAAATCATCCCTTTGGGTAGTCAGGCTTGGTAAAAACAAAAAGCCCCCCAAAGTCAAATCTATAAACAAACTTCTTTTCAGAATGAGTGTAAAATTCATTCTGAGTCATTGGGGGTTTTGTTGTTGTTGTCAAATAGGTAGAATTTTACATGGCCCATCCCCCAGCAATTGAAAACACACTGAAGTTTGGGGCTTCTTAAACATAAAACCTGGTAGTCAAATATGGAGAATATTCACTGCTCTACACAGGGAATATAATTCCATCATAGTCATACATTTTTATTATTAATTTTAGATAATGTCACTAGAAATTCTAAAAATTAAATTAAAGAGAAAAAAATTAAAAATTAAAAAAAATTAAAATTAAAGAGAAACACACAGTAACTCATTTGGCTTGATTCTTTCATGGAATAAGTTGCTGTTAATGTCATATTATTGTCATATTATCATTCTTTAGAGATAAGAAACTGAATTTCAAAATCTTAATGATTATAACAATGAGATTATATAATCTTATACTTTCTGATTCTAAACCCAGTGGCTTAAACATTACTTCTGACATATTACTTCTAACCATATTACGGCAAATAATATTTATGAATTAAGTGTCTGTTTGCTTCTCACTAAACAGTGGCTGTATCGATTCTGAATGTTTAATCATTATGTGTTATATAATGAAGGTGTTTGCTATAAACCATCACCACTGAAACATTGGTTTTCAAAATGTAATCATGAAAGTACTCTTCCAAAACATAAGTTCATTGTTAAGATTTTACCTTCATTCTGTTCATTAAATACATGAATTTTATAATAGCATTAAAAATTTGTATATATTTCCCTGGAAAATTAAGATAATTTAGTGTTCATCTTTAATCATTATTGTCATTTCTTTCCCTATACATTCATACTTGGTCAATGTAAAATTTGTTAAATTGGATCTTATTTAAATAAAACCATACTTAATCTGATTTAGTACAAAATATGATTTTTTTCTCCTTAACCTAAAGTCTGTTGCCTGTGTAGAAGTATATCTGCACAAATATATGTAATAGAAGACAGGCCACACCCACACTCCTAGGTCCTCCAATCTGTGTGACACTAACTCATTCTTATGTAGACTGAAAAAAAAAATACCTTGTCCACGCTGCATATTATACTTCATCTCAAAATAAGACACCCATAATTGTGCTGACTGAAAGTATGCAGGTTACTTTTGTAAAGGTCAAAAATTTACAATTATCTGAAACAGGTCTGAATACACACAAAACTCATTTTAGCCACTATCAAGCAGCAATTAAAACAAAAACTAATATTTGTGAATGAAATTTACTTTTACAGAAAACAAAGCAGAAGAATTTTATATGTTGTTAAATAAAAGAAAAGAAAATTGCTACCATGTTTGTAAATATTGAGTTTTTTCCTTTTTTTGGGTAATGGATAATTCAAGTAATAAAGAGTTTCTTTAAAAAATCTCTCCTTATATAAATCAGTAGCTCCAGGAAAATCAGCTGCTGTATCACTACATTACTACTATTAAAGCAATGGCAGAAATAAAGTTACGAGAGTGAGTAATGTGGCTTATGAAACAGTTTAATATTTTAATGGCAAAATATGGCTATAATGAAGCATTATTTATATCTTTATAATACATGTGCTATAAAATATTAATGAAATGCCATTATCTCAGATTTCTAAAATGAAATATTATTCTTTTAACAAATTAAATCTAATTTCCAATTACTCTGATATTGATTAAAAGCCTACAAACAATACATTCCTGATTTTGTTTATAATGAAAGATAAATACTTATCTACAAGGTGATTTTAAGTCCTTAATTCACAAAAGCATGGAACATCCCATTTGAATCCCTGGTGACAGATACTTGTTGTATTTCTTTTCCTTATTAAGTATAACTTAAAAGTAATGGTAATCTCAACCAAAAGGTATGTAGAATGACAGTAAATTAAACAGTGTCTGAGTACATGTATCTGTGTTTATCTTAACTTTTATGGTTTTAAAAATCATGGTATGGGGGCTCGAGATTTAGCCTAGCAGTTCCGTCGCCTGCCTCACAAGCGCAAGGTCCTGAGTTCGATCCCCAGTAACCACATACAATGCTGGGCATGGTGACTCACGCCCACCAGCAATCAATACCACATACCACAGTGCCCGGCGTGGTGGCTCACGCCTGTAATCCTAGCACTCGGGAGGCAGAGGCAGGAGGATTGCTGAGTTCAAGGCTTGCCTGGGCTCCATAGTGAGCTCAGGGCCAGCCTGAACTATAATGCAAGACCCTGTCTCAAAAAAAAAAAAAAATGGTATGTGTGTACACATCTGTGTATACATATGAAACGATAAATATATATGAACTATATAAACTTAAATTTTATTTCATGTATTACATGTGATTATAATGTATTATATGCATTAATGTATTACATGTATTATATATAAGTATATTATACTTACTTCTACTATATATATTCTAAGTCAATAAAAATAAGTTACATTGCTGATAAATCAGGAATTAATGTCTGTTGAAGATTAGACTTTGCACATACACTCTCTCTCACACACACACACACATACACACACACAAATCTGGTTATTAAGAAAATCCTAATAAAAATAGGTGACATTGACTTCCTGGACCTGAGACATAGTAACAAGTGCAGCAAGACAAGAAAAAAAACCTATAGACAATGAAAAATTAAATAAAAGTTTCTGAGCTCTCAATTGGCATTATTATCTGTGCAGAAGATCTGAGAAAACTGAAACAAGATTCTAAGAATTTCATATTAATTATAAGAAAATTTAAGGATAGAAATTTAATATAAAATACTCAATCCCATTTTTCTATTGAATAGCACTAAAACAAGTATAATTTGAAATTAAAACTACATTACCATTTATAGTAGTACCAACAATGAAAAGCTCAGATATAAACCTAACGAAATATATGTAAGATCAATGTGAAGAAAACTCAAAATTCTGACTGATAAAAGCAAAGTAGAAATAACTAAAGGGAGAGACATTTCACATTTTTGGATATTAAAGTAGAACCCTGTCAAGTCGTAATTTCTTCAAAGTTGATATGAACAGAATGAACACAGTCCCCAAATGAAGGAAGCTGTTTCACAGATTTCAAAAGTTGAGGGCAGAGCTGTAGCTCAGAAACGTGTGCCTGTGAAGTACAAGGTTAGGACCACAAAAGAAATAACTGACAGTTGGATTTTGTTGAAATTAAATCTGTAGTCTGAGAAAAGATGGAGAGAATGAGAAGATAATCCAGGAACGGTAGAAATATTTGATAAATACATGAAGAGATGGGCCAACATCTAGTGCAGTTGGTGACTCACAGCCACTATCACAAGCACACAGCAGCATCTAACGTTTGTTTTTCTGTACAGTTCCTCACTGATACATGTAAATGAGAATCTTTTCCTATCTTTACTTGGCATTTGTGTATTTTCTTTGGTATAGTCTTCATTCAGTTCCTTTCCCACTTTTAATCATATTGTAAACTATTTGCTCTTACATAAAAAGAAACCCAAATTTCCTCATAAAATAATTTGTTCAGTTCATTGTATACGTATGTGATGATGCCTGCTTCAAGTTTTCAGTCCTTATGAATGCTTCCATGCTCTATAAAACAGGTAATAAGTAAGTCTGTATCTTTTGCTCCTGTTAGTCTCTATTACGTCAGCTTAATTGTCAAACTCAGCTGAGACCCTGTGAGAACAGAGGTGGAATTTTGCCTCCTCTGCACGTGAGAGGATACAGCAACATTAAAAGCGGGTGACAAAGTGAAGGAAGCCAATCTGAAAAGAAGAAATGTTATGATTCCAACTGTATGATGTTCTGGGAAAGATAAAACTAGTGAAATAGTAAGATAAGAAATCAGTGGTTTCTGAGGGATAGGAGGAAGTACAGCATGAAGAGAGAACAGAGGATTTTTTTTTAGGACAGTGAAACTACTCTGTGTCGATGTTCTAATAGCACGATGAAGACATGTTGTGGAATAGTTTTCAAAACCAAAAGAGCATGCGACTGTACGCTGTGGGCTTTGGGTGACTACGGGCCAACACTGCACAATCAACTCCTAAGAAAACAACAGTAGTGCCCACACATGCTGTGTACTGATAGTGTGGGGGCGGGTCGCATTTTTGAAGCCCTAAGGGTTTGTGATCGCCATTTTTACTCATTTTTGTGGTAAACTAAAATGGCTCTAAAAAAATAAAGCGCTAGTTTCTTGAAAAAGGGAGGTGACGCTTCCTCAGTGTATTTTAAATAGACACATGTACAGACCGCGTGACAAGTGGGTATTTGAGAACTCTAACAACGGTTCCCCCACCATCTTCCTAAGTTTTTGCTTCTGTCAGCCTCACACTGGTTACATTTATAAAATATTCATTCTGCTATGTTGCCATCATTAGCATTCTCGCTCAATACTTATCCTGTGTTTAAGTGCAGTTACTTTGTAACAGTCTTTCTGTTTTGTTTTAATCACACTGACTTTATTCCTGAGTACTTTATTCTGATTCATCTTTTAATTGACTCGATTTTGCTGTCGAGACGTATTTCGCAAAAAGGCTCATGTATGATACTCCCTGGCTTCTCTCGTGGATGTGAATGTGTCTCTGTTACTGCCTTTATGCATAAAAGGCATCTCGGCTGGTAGTTTATTTAGCGTTTCTTTCCTTAGAAATCTTGAAGATATTGGGCTGTTATCATTCAACAAAGAATGCTGTTGGGCCCGAGGGTTAACTCAGTGGTTCCGGCGCCTGCCTAGCAAACACGGGGTCCTGAGTTCGACCCCTGGCAACCACATAGATTGCTGGGCGTGGAGACTCACGCCTGTCATCCCAGCACTCGGGAGGCAGAAATAAGTGGATTGCTGAGTTCAAGGCTTGCCTGGGCTATATAGTGAGCTCAGAGCCAGCCTGAACTACAAAGTGAGACCCTGTCTCAAGGAAAAAAAAAAAAAAAAGAATGCTGTTGGACCAGTACCTTATTTGGGCCTGAATTTTATCCCTGGGAGATTTCCTTTCTCCAAGTGCTAGAATAATTCCGTTAGTATTTTTCTTCATATTTTTCAGTCTTCTTGCTTTCTAGGAGAGAAAAGATTACAAATAGGATTCAAACTGCTTATGTTATTCTCCCTGATTCTAATCCTGTTCCCCTCACAGAAACTCTGTTGTGATTTTATGGTGGATCAATTCTGGGAATATTTCTGTACTGTAGAAATTCTAAGTGATAGTTTTGAGATGAAAACATATCGATACATGAATCTTTGATTTATGAATATTAACTATAAATTCTTTTGAAGATATTGGGTTCACTGATAATAGCTTTACAATAATTGTTCTGTACACATCCCTAAGGGCACAAATACAAGACAATCTCTTGGGCAGAAAATGATGGGCCGAAGAATATGTCTGTCTTCAGCTTCACTTGGTGATGCTATCATGATATTCTATAATATTATCCAGTGACAGTAGTCCCTAAAAATTCCCATTTTACCACTTAATATAAGATATAATGCACAGCAAAGCACCAAATAAAATTTGATATTAGTGAGATTAGATTGTGGCAATAACCTCATAAAATAAGCTGGCAATGTTTGTCAGCATATGCTGGTTAATGTAGTCACAATATATTCCTTGTACTGCCTGTAAAAATAAACATAGGAACCCTGAATATTCTGGAGGGAGTGTTTTACTATAAATTCAAGTTTTATAGTTAGTATTCAGTTAATTTATGCTTGCTTTTCCTAGAGTCAAGTTTATATTTTTTCTAGAAAATAATCATGCTCCCTTATTTCTATTTATTGACAATTTGATATATTGTATTAAATATTTGATACCTATTATCAAGTATTTAGTATTTTTATGCATTGTGTTTTTTGACTTTTCATGATAGGAATCTATCATCTTATTTTTTTTTTTTTGATGGTACTGGGGATCGAACTTGGGTCCTTGTGCTTCTGAGTAGGTGCGGTACCACTTGAGCTAAATCCCCAGCCTAGGAATCTATCATCTTATTTAATTTTGTTTTCTTTTCAAGGTTATGCTTAACTGTGGCTCATACCATTCATATTTTCTTTCTTTAGGTTTATTTATTGGGCACCATTTTTCCTTTGAAGTTTCTGGAACTGCATGTAATTCGCTCATTGATTTATGACTTAAAAAATGTTTCTTTAGCTGCAAATATGCATTGCTATTGAAGTTGAGGTCACATGGTTTTACACAGATATTTCTAATTGAATCTCATGTTGCATCATGATGCCCCCTCTCCATTCATCATTTCTAAAAAGTGCAATTGTGAAGACTTTGGCCTGGGAGATACTGATTTTTGAAATACTGTGCAGTTTCCTTCGTGACCAGTTTAATATCCAGTTGCAAAGAATGCTTAGGTGACAAAAGATAAATTTTGCCTTCAAATTTTCTACATGTAGTGCTACTTTTGGTCTGGTATTTCTATTTACAATTTGTTAAAAATTTCCCACCATGCATATGAATTTGTTCAGTTTACTCTATGAAATATAGATTTTGAGGCAGTGCGATTTAGTAGATAAAGTTTATGGCTATAATATTCTTTTGTTAGATTGCTTCATTTATCACTACTATTGCATTATTTTGCCTTTTGTCTTGTCTTATTTTGTTTTGTTTTGTTTGGTATAAGGGATCAAACTTGGGACATTGTGCTTGTGAGCCAGGCACAGGAACCACTGTACTAAAACCCTGGCCCTACTGCATTATTTTGTGCTGATCCAAATCACATTGAACTAAAATAATAATTCATATTTTGTTGCGTAGTAAATATTTACAAAATTATAAAAGATATTTTAGGTTACAGAATCATCTGTATAACATTTCTCATGTTTCATATATCCCCAGTGGTTTCAAAAAAGAGTTTTATGTTCCATAGAAACCCAGAATCCACAAAAGGAATTAACTAGGGCTGTCCATGAGATATGACATTGGATTAATGATACAACAGCTGTGGTACTGATGTTGTTATACACATGAGAATCTGTGTTAATATAGTACAATTTTACAATTAGGGACTAGATAAGTAAAATCTCTTAAACTAAAATCTTTAAAGTATAGTAAAAACTATTCTTTCTGAATTCTCACATTTTAAAAAATTCAAGTGTGATAGTTGTAAGGAATTAAATAATTCTGCTATTTCATGGAATAAATTGCTTTAATATCAAGCAAATTTACTGGCACTAATGCTCCCAAAAATAACATATAATATTCTTGAAAACCAAGTTAATCTTTTCCACTGCTATCTTGCATATGGTATTAATTTACCAAAAAGTTTTACTTCTGGGTAGTTGCATGAACTCCAATGATACCTATAATAGAAACCTCATGACTTTTGTGTGGTGTAGTTTTTTTTATTATTTCAATATGCACAGAGGACAAGTACTTAATAAATTAATGAATAAACTCATAGTGGTGATGTGTAACGGAACCCTGCTTAGGTCTCGAGACTGAAAGAGGCCAAAGGATAAAGTTTTAAGAACCAAAAGCTTACACATAAGTAGTGAACATAAATAATGAATACTCGGGCCGGAGGGTTAGCTCAGTGGTTCCAGCGCCTGCCTCGCAAGTGCAAGGTGCTGAGTTCGATCCCCGGTAACCACATACAAGGCTGGGCATGGAGACACGCCCACCAACAATCAATACCGCATACCACAATGCCGGGCGTGGTGGCTCATGCCTGTAATCCCAGCACTCAGGAGGCAGAGACAGGAGGATTGCTGAGTTCCAGGCTTGCCTGGGCTACATAGTGAGCTCAGGGCCAACCTGAACTACAAAGTGAGATCCTGTCTCAAAAAAAATTAAAAAAAAATTATTGTAAGATCAACTGCTCTCAAAGGAAAGGATGCAAGTTTTGTTTTTCTGTTTCCTCAGCATAAATGAATCCCCTGAGTAAATAGTTATTTGTATGTTTCTTCTATAAGCAAAATCATAGGCAACACAGATGAAAACTGAAAAAAATCTAAAATTTAGTGCATTTATTATTACTTTGTAGAACTGATTATTGATCTCTATGATGAAAAGCTAAACCTTATATGTTGCAAAGGTAGAACAGAGTTAAAATAAGCCCTCAAAAGGCAAGCCATAGTTGACAACATCTCCTGCTCTTGTAGCTATGGAAATGCAAATCTGGGATTAAGTCCAACCCTCACACAACCCTAAAGCTCATAAGGACAAATGGTTTCCTTTAAAACTATTTAAAGCACTTTAAGTGACATTACCCTGGTATTTCTGAGTTCTGGGCTGAACTGAGAATCTTCCCAGTCCAAACTTGGGCCTTTGGTGAATTCAAACTTTCAATTAGGTTCTTTCTGGAAAGCCAACTCCAATTTCGTCTACCTCTTCAGGGACTTGGAGAAAGATCTTTTTGATTATTTTCCCACTCATGGGTTTGCTGCTGGGAAGCATGTAGATGGATCTTCCCAGATGGGGACCCAGTTCCTGCTGCCAATTTAAACCTCCTTTAAAATGCTTGAAACTGGGAGTCAGATCTACCATTAGGAAGAAAGCTGTGCCTTAGGATGTGAACTATCACCAGATCTGGAGTGAATTATCCTGGTTCACCCATGAAGCCGTAGAAGCCAAGGGGGAGGAGAAATGGGGTGCAAGAGGCTCAGAATTCGGGGAGGTGGCATCTGAGCCTGAGCCCCACCCTGCTCCTTCCCACTGAAGCTGTAACATGAACCCGTCTCTTGCAGGTTTTCACGTGGGCCGGTGTGGAATTCCAGGGCCTGGAGGAAGCTCCCTCTGCATAACCTGCTGAGCAACATCAGACACCGCTGGATGACAGGGACCATCGTCTTCTCCCAGGAACTACTCAAGGAGAACCTGGCTCAGAGCCTGGTGACCCTGAAGTACTAGCGAGCGAAGATCTCTGTGCCCACCATCTTCGCCATCTTTCCCTATGAGTTACTGCATCTCCCTGAGAGATGGGTGAGGACCATGTACCCCACCCTTCTCTCCTATTCATCTGTGGCCCATGGAGGATACTTTGGGCCCTGGACGAACCCAAGCTGCTGGCCCAGAACGTCCTCTCCCCACTGCTTGAGCGGACATCAGCTCTTCCTGCTACCCAGTGTCCAACATCATCCCGGGACCAATGTGCAGGACATACGTCTAACAAATGAACTGGCTACAGACGCTGAGGACTGTCCCAGCCATGGGACTCTGAGGGTCAGTGACAGTAGGTCCCCGGGGTCTGGCGAGGAAGCCACACTGTCCCTATGGGTCGCAAACCATTTCCTGCTCAGCATGTGTCCCCGTGACGTGACAGGTGGTGCCCCTGTTCAGTTGCTGCTGCAGGGACAGGGCTGTCCTCTCTGAGACCAGATCACTCAGGATTTGGGGCGTAAGTACTGTCAGCATCCTGGGGACCAGTGCTATCCAAAGTAGCCAACTGCAGAACTTCCCCAAAGCCAGGGCAACGTAGAAAACACACCGTGACCTAATTTTCACTTTCAGAAGGGTGCACAACAGAAGAAGAAAGTTCTAGTGTTTCCCAGCACTACAAAGTTCTAGTGTTTCCCGGGATAGGACGGAAGCATTCCTCACTTCACACGAAGTCCCCGTGGTCCCTGGTGCTCTGATACCACTAACCAGCCACCGAGTTTCCTACTGTGAGTTTGATTCATGTCCCCCAGACCTCCCACCTGCCACTGCTCAGTTATTTCTCACTCCCACAGCCAGTGAGTCCTGCACCTCCTTCCCCACCCCAGGTTCCTGAACAATTTGGGGCCTCTGGAGACTGAGGCTAAGGTCTCGTTTGCATCAGGCATGTAGGTACTTCTGTACGGGCTTGTGTTTGTTCCCCAGGCTTTTCTGGAAATTACTGCTCAGGTCTCTTGGTTCTCTTAATCCCATCAGTCTATATGAAGTTGAGATTTCCTCTCCAAAAGTGTTTGTTTCCAGTGGTAAAAGTGTCAACGTGACTTTCCAAGGTCTCACGGTATGTAGTGATTATCTTCTGAACCTTGGAGATGTTCTCTTTTTTTGTTAATTTTTAAAAATGTAGAACACTTCAGGTATATGCAAAAGTAGAGAAATTATAATGAATCTCATGGACCCACCTTCCAGAGTCTGCAGTCATCTACCCAAATCTAGGCTTTTTTTTTTTTTTTTTTTCTGAGACAGGGTTTTGCTTTGTAGTTCAGGCTGGCCCTGAGCTCACTATGTAGCCCAGGCAAGCCTGGAACTCAGCAATCCTCCTGTCTCTGCCTCCCGAGTGCTGGGATGACAGGCATGAGCCACCACACCCAGCTCAAATCTAGGCTTTTTGTAGTGATGCTCTTATTCATTCCTGACAGCATTAAAGAAGATCCTTGACATGTTGTTATTCTGCATGTAAATATTTAAGTAATCTGTACATAGTAGAGATTCTTTAAAAAAACACAACACAGAAACCAATGTATTAACAAACATCTACGATGATGTTCACATATTTCAACCTTCCTTAATTTTAATGATTAATGAATATTTTTGGAAACAATTCATTTGAGCTGAGATCTGTGGCTACTGCTCTTGACTGATATGACTTCAAGACTGTTCTCACCCATGGCCAGCATCTTTATCCACCTTCACGCCCCACTCTCACCCTCCAACACTTTCCTTGAAGATACCAAGTCTTTTCTTCTCGTACCTGTTTAGCATTTAGAAATCACTCCAGTGGAGTGTGGATCTCCACTAACCACATAAAATGTTCGTTTTAAGTTCATTTTTCAAATTTCTTTCAACTGAAACCTATATTAGCACATGACGCATCTTAAATTGGACAGGCTGAAACTTAATTCCCTGCAGAAAAATTTAAAATAGATGTTGCAAATGATCTTACAGTGACACTGCTCCGTGCAGTGACTGAGGGACCTAGAATCTTTGCCTTTTGTGTCTCTGCTGTGGTTAGGCCTGTTGAGTTTGCTGGCAGATCTGATTTTGTTAGCTGTAGGGAGGGGAAGGAGCGTGGATCGTCCTTTGCAATATGTGTTTTGGTTTTTGTTGTTTTGCAAATGTTTCCAATGGCATCTATATAAGTTTTTGTACTGATGATCGAACTTGGGACCCTGTGCTTGCAAGTTATATGCCAGAACCAGTGAGCTAAATCCTCAGCTCTAGGTGTTTATTTTTTTTAATATGTCAGATTTAAATGCCCAGCACACCACTGCCCCTATTTCACAGCTACACTTCACCACGAAGCAAGCTAGGTAGTACATTTTGCTGTGTCCCTGGAGGCAAAGAAAACACAGTAATGTAAAGTAACCTGCTCTCTGACTTTCTCTAAGGCCAAAAGAATAGCTTTTTACAATCATTCTCCTTTAGTATCTTTTTTTTTTTTTTTTTTTTTGAAACAGGGTCTCACTTTGTAGTTCAGGCTGGGCCTGATCTCACTGTGTAGCTCAGGCAAGCTTCAAACTCAGCATTCCTCCTGCCTCTGCCTCCTGAGTGCTGGGGTGACAGGCTCGAGCCACCAAACCTGCTATTTGTGGGGTGTGGTACTGACTGCCAATGGGCATGAGCACCACCCGTGCCCTGTATTGTTGTACATGGTTACCAGGGATTGAACCAAAAACCTTGTGCTTGCTAGGCAGGTGCCAGAACCACTGAGCTAAATCTCTAGCCCTAATATCTATTTTCTTAATTAGTACATTTATATTCAAACTGGCTTGCCTGGGTAACATAACAGTGTTAAAGAAAGTATTCAGGTTGAAATAGAAAAATTTCAGTAAGAGTTTCAAAATATTTTCCTGCCACGTAATGTAGTATTTACTTGAAACAAGACTGGGCTTACTCTTTGATCTATGACTGTGCAGTTGTAAACACTTATAATTTCTCTTAGTTTCTTACTGCATTTATAAAATGACACTAATCACGCCTTATTCACAAGATTATGGTAATAATTTAGTGGAATTATGTATGCCAAGGTTTTACTATCACGCCTGAAGCAAGGTGGACATTTGATAAACAATAGAGTAAGCAAAGGGTAAGTTTCTGTCTGTTGATTCACTCACTGCTCTTCGTACTGTAGACCGTGCATCTACACAGATGTGCGACTCCATTCTCTGAATGGAGTCATCAGAAGTAGTGGTTTCTATTACCCATGGACTTATCCTGAGTGTGAAACAACTGATAAATGTAGAGGCAACATAGAAGAACAAAATTTATGCCATTTGGACTTTGCGTGGCATTAACCCTTTTAAATTAATTATTCCCTCCTAAGGCGAGTTCAGGTGGCAATGATTCTTATTATTGCTCTGCGTTGTACTTTCTGTATGATTTGCTTGGAGCTTGCCTTATGCTGATCTACCTCCAAATGGCTGGGGAAGAGAACCCGTCCAAGTAACTCTTGACTTGCCATTTTTCCCTGGCAGGCTGAGGGGTCCAGCTGGAAATCAGACCAGCTGCTCTCGATGTCCTAGTTTAGGTCACTTAAAACACAGCTTGAGCTTTATCCTCTTCTAAGTCCAGACATTTCAAGACCCCTTGGAATGGGACATGACCCATCGACTTTATATTTGGATGCTACTTGTACTGAAGATAGACTGCAAAGGGGGGGCGTTGGACGAAGGGAAGGATGGAGTAAAAGCTTATTGATGCCAGGTCAACGACATCTGTATTTTTAGAGTACCTTTCACGTCCAAGAATGTGCCCACAATATCGCAGCGTGCTCCATCATAGCGACACCGCAAAACTTACGTGATTTTTAAAAAAAAAAGTCAACATTTTTTTTTTTTCTTTTTGAGTTGAGGAGACTGTTCAGTTAGGAATTGGACCTCCTCAGTGTGGTGAGCTCCTCCCCTCTCAGAGAACCTGCCTTCCTAAGGTGGAAGGCAGCCATCATTCCACTGCCCGCTAACGGCCTATTTTTATGTCCAGGAAGTAGTTATTGCAGAATCATGAGAATTGGAGACGGAAAGAATTCACTAAGCAATCCATCCCAACGCGAGGCCACTTAAGAAGAATTTTTAGTCTGCTCTCCAAAGGTGGTTTGGGCCACCAAATTCCTCTCCCTGCCCCGGAGCTCAATTTGTCCAAAGTTACAATTCTGTCGGCTTCATAAACAAAAGCAGGAGGTGCTTAACAGCTGCCTCCCAGGTACGTTTAGGCGGACTGACCCCCAGGAGCGAGGCTGCCTCTCCGCAGCGGGTTCAGTTCTCTGCAGGGCAGTTAGCTGTATGCAGACAACGTCCAACACTGCTGTGCGTTGACAGGAAGTGTAAGCATGTCAAGGCAAAACACTGCAAAAATTCGGTATAAAAATACAAATCAGGAAACAATGAGGCACAAAATTATTTTTTAAAAATGGGATTTATTTTGTCATTATCATCCTGAATGTTACAAGATAGTCGAAGAAGAATCACAGAATCTGAAAGTAAGAAAAGCACTGAAATCTCTAAATAAGGATCATAATTTTCCCAGTGATCAAATGAGGACCAAGAGTGAGAAACTTGCTTCGTAGCTCCCAGAAAATTATCAAGAAGATTCCTCTCATGTCCACAAACCAGAGATCTGTGAACTATAGAATAATACAGTCAATTAATTGAGAACTCTGAAAATATCTAATTAAGATATCCAAATACTATTTTTATCAAGTGTTTTTAAGAGGATTTGGCATCCTATCTGTTGAAGTACAAATCTCCAGTGAAGCTAAGAGGGAAGTAAGTTTGTGATAAGATGGTTAAGATTGGGGAGATGATGTATTGCACTTAGAAATCCCACTGACCTTAAGTTACCTATGGGAATATAGTCCCTGAAGTTGGAAAATACAAATGGCAGTATTTCAATGCAATGTCTGACTCTGAATTATTAGGACTTCTATAAAACTAATGGGCCAAATAAAACAATTCCCTAGTCACTGTGAAGGGTCTGTGAGTTTATCTGTCTCATTAATCTTGCTCCATAAAGATTGTCTTTAGTTTATTTTTATCTTAATTTTGCAATATGCTTCATGATTTTTTTTATCACATTACATTTAGAGCATGTTTTTCACTGGAAGAAATTACTGAGGGGATGTTAAGCAGGAATATTTACTTGTTTTACAAATGACTATACGTAATGTTTTAGGGGGTATATCTGACTGCTGTAAAGTATCAAATGTATACATCTAGTTCAAAGAGTCAAAGATCAAAAAACTACTTTAATAATAAAATCTCTGCAATAGCCAGGATTCTCTAGGACAGCAGAACCAAAGGAATACAGGTGTATATAAAAAATAAAGAGGTATATGTAGAATGAAGGATCGGCCGATAAAGTTATAGTAGACAAATCTGGAGAACTTAGAGGGCAAGGTGGCCAGCTGGAGACCCAAGAATATCACAGGCTTGGGATCCGGGAAGAGCCAGTCTTTAAGTTTTAGTCTGAAGACAGAAAAAAGCCAAAATCCCAGATCCAGGACCATTAGCAGGAAAAGGCCCTTTTCTTTGGGAAATGGATTAGGCTTTTAGTCCATTTGGGTCTTCAGCTGGCTAGAGCCACCTACCCACATGTGGAAAAGTGGGCTATTTTATTCAGTCTATTTGTTTAAATGCAAATTTCCATATTATATATATTCTATATATATATATATATATATATATAATATCATTCCACATATATTATATATATGAGGTCCAGCTGGAAATAAGACCAGCTCTATATAAAACACACAGAATAATATTTGCCTAATATCTGGGCATTCCATGAGTTTAGCAAGCTGACACAGAATTGGTCAACATGTCCCCAGCCAAAAAGGCCTATATTTGCAGAGGAGTTTTTAGCCTGGGAACTTACCATTTGGAAAACATAAAACAAAGAGCAAGACAAGATTTGAGGAAAATCTTTGCATTTAAAAGTTACCTTGAAAGATCTCCACAGGGGTTGCACCAGTCTACACTTCCACCAACAGTAGAAAAGTGTTCTAGTCTACCCACAATCCCGCTCGCATGACTCTGCTATTTCCCTGCTCGGAATCTTTCCAAAAGAAATAAAATAATCATATGACAGTGATATGTATGGATCCATGTTCACAGTGGCACAATTTGCAATAGCTAAATCTTGGTAATAGCTCACAAGCCCATCAACTGGTGACTGGATAAACAAATTGTGTTTTTGTTTTGCTTTGTTTTGTTTTGTTCTGTTCTGTTTTAACAGACTGGAGTACTACTCAGCCATGAAGAACCTGAGTCATTTATAACTAAATGGATGCACATCTGAGCTCATACTCACAAATGAAATAAAGAGGACACATATGTGGAAGAACTGAATCATTTCTGTGGTATGAAAAACTGACAGTGTAAATGAGATCCAAAATGTATAATAAATAATCTGAAATAGGAAGGAAATGTTCAAAGGGGAAATTGAAGTAAGGAGAAGGGAAAAGGAAAGGAAAGAGAGCAAAGGAAAAACATTGAAGATAAGAAGGAAAAACAGAAACAAAGCTTATGTATTCGTGGGGAGGGGTTGAAGGCAGTGCGGTGATAGGCAGAAATAAGAATCAAGCTATATGATGCACAGGTACAAATTTTCAATGATGAATGTGATCACAAGTTCTAACCAAACTCAGTAACAATAAAAAATTTAAAAATAAGCTATTGTGTCTTAAAAGCCCTGTGGAGGAAGTGACCTACTTACTTTAGGGCAGTTTTGTTTTGTTTTGCTTTTTATATACTGTGCCTCAAACAGACTTTCTCACTCTTTCCTCTATAAAATATTTTCAATTTTGAGAAACTGAAGTTATGTGTTCTAGAATACATGATTGATAATTGTGAAAAGGTAAATATTGACAGGGTAATGGGGCTTAGGGGTAAATAGTGAAGAAAGAAAAAATCATGTTAAAGAAAGGAAATAATGCTTATGTATATAGGGCTGAGGGGAGGTTGGGTGGGTAACAGAGGGGGAGAAATGAGAATTAAGTTGTGTAATATAATGGTACAAATTCTCAATGTGGAGTATCATTATCATGTGTATATATAATGTACCAATAAAATGTACCAATAAAAAAAGAAAGAAATATTTTCAAAAGCATATTTTGGGATGTATATATCCACAGAGGCACAGGTGTGTATATTTATATGTTAATTTTCATGCTTTCTTCCTTTCTCCCACATTTTATTAGTGTATCCTATTAAGTATATTTAGATATTCATACATATATATATTGGTTTAGTAGGTGAAGTGTCAGATTATAGAAATATTCTAGAAATGGGCCCTATGTCAATGTATCTGGAATGTTTTTGTTCTAAAGAAGAAAGGGTTGCATCATCAACATTGTCAGCACTGCATTAAAAATAAAGTTACTGAGCTGGATAGCTCAGCGGTTCTGGCACCTGCCTCGCAAGCACAAAATCCTGAGTTCAATCCCTGGTAACCATATACAATGCTGGGCGTGGAGACTCACACCCACCAGCAATCAATACCACATACCACAGTGCTGGGCGTGGTGAGCCATGCCTGTAATCCCAGCACTCAGGAGGCAGAGGCAGGAAGATAATTGAGTTTGAGGTTTGCCTGAGCTACATAGTGAGCTCAGGGCTAGCCTGAACTGCAAAGTAAGACCCTGTCTCAAAAAAAAAAAAAAAAAAAAGCTACTAAGATGTAGTTTAAATAAATAGGAGCCTCGTGTAACTTACTGGGTAACAGAAAAAAGTTGAGTTGCTTTTGCTAACATTTCTGCTTCTCTGGTCCCTCTGCAAACTTTACCTGCTTTTCTGATAGCACTTACAACTCATTATTGTGCTTTTCATTCTGATGCAAGACTTTCTCCAGTGAACTTGTCTTTTGAGACAGAATATATATCTGTTTTTCTTTACCAACCCAGATAAGTCCTAATATGAAACATATTGATAGAATTCAAATTAATTAAGAAAAATTAAGACCTGTATTTTGGTGGCATTACATTGTGTATCTGTAAATTTAAACAAATCTCTTATTCACCTGATTCAAAGAAAATGATAAGAAGAATAATAATGATTACTTGGCTGCTTCATAGTTATGGCATTAATGAAATTAAACCAAAGTTGTGATTGTTCTGTCCACTGTAATTGGCTTTTAAGAGTGAATTATTATTTAACCCATTTTAATTTTGGTTTTAGTAGTCATCACTTAGAAAAAATACTGAGTCAATACAAAGAATGAATAAATTAGACTTATAGGAAAGCACTACAGGCATCAGGAAGGATTTTTAAAAATATATATTATATATTAATATACATTAATATTAACATATTTTGATATTAATATTAATAATTATTTTACTATTGATATTGATATTTTATATATACTATATATTTTTATATATACTAATATCTAATATAACACTAACAACTTCCCAGGAAGATTACCGAGTGATGTGAAAAATCAGTGTGATAGCAGTTAAAGGCTCTCCAAGTAGTTCGTGAATGTCCTGCATTGCGTTACTTCTCCCCATGAGATATCTCCGAGGCTGGGCTCATTTTCTTCAGTTTAATTTTACTCAGAACATGGACTTAGGAAGACTTAGAAGATGTAGAGTCTGTTTCACGTTAACTTCCACTGGTTAATTCATTAACTCATGTATGTGGTTCTGACATCTACATTTTCTAGTTTTAGCGTTCCTGGGGTATCCCAACCTGAGATCATAATGCATAATATATAAATGCAGGAAAAGAACATAGGACTCAAATGTTCAGTGCAGTCTCCACACGAGTCCCCAATTTACATGCATTGAAAGGGGCCATGAGAAATCACCTGCACCGCCTTCAGCGAAGCGTACTTGTGAACAAAAGACAAGAGCAACAGAGAAAGGGCAAGAATGAAGAATGTTCCTCCAGGTCACTCTGTTTATCAGTGTCAGAACTTGAATTAGAACTTTGATTTCTTGACTCTTAATTTAGAGCTCTTTTCAGCGACCAATTCACTCTCCTTTCCTGGTGCCGCAGTGTTAAATACTCTGAATTGTTTAATACCTTTAGGGGCCTGGTGTACATTCCAAGGACCATTAAGCTTCCTGCCTCCTGGGGACATCTTGATACACAACCCAAAGTCAGTCATTCTGACACAAACCCAGAAAGCAAGGAAGGTACGTGTTACTGGCTGTGTGTACCTCGGTTACTACAAGTATCTGCAGTTTTAAGGGCTCTTCATGGATCGTATTTCCCTGCAAGCTGCACCGCAGTGACCCAGACACAACACTGACAGCTGTAGCGTAAATAAATAAAAACAGAGTATTCTGATCTTAATGGGGTGGTGGACGGGAGGTTGGGGATGAGAGGGGAGAGAGGCAGACAGAATGAAATGGTCACAGCTGTGAAAAGAACAGATGCTGGCCAGGAGAGAAGAAGAGACGGAGAAGGGGAGGAGAGAAAAGATCGGGCTCCTGCCAATGTCAGAAATGTTGAAGCTCTTGGAAAGGAACACACATACTTGGGACAGGTGGGAAGTGTTTACATTAAAACCAGAATATCAAATGCCTTCCCCAACACTGGCCAGCGCATTAAAGACCCAAGTTGACCCAAAGGAAAAAGCTGAGGTCCGCGCGTGGAAAGCCTGCTGCAGGGAGAGCATCCAGAATTCTTTATATTCCATTCACATGACTGGCTATCAGTTGCGTGCGGCTGGATGTCAGCTGTGTGCGTCGACGTGTTATGCTGTGTGCCAGTGACTCTCGGAGGCCGGCCCCTCAGCAGCAGCTTGAGCATCACCACGGAAACTGACGGAAATGCCAGCTTCGGATCTACTGAATGAGAAGCTCCGGAAGTAGTCTGAATTATGTGATTTAACAAATCTTCCGGGAGACTCTGATGGGTGTTTGAGATTGGGAACTTCTGCTTGGTGCGCCTGGTACTTTTCATCCTCCTCAGGACTCTCCAGAAGCCTCTTGTCCTCAGTCAATAGGCCCGGACTCAAGTTCATACCTTGATCAGGTGGAGTTCTGAGGACCTGTTCCCTGAGATTAGCAGCCCAAGATTCGACACAGAGGCAGCTGAGGCAGGAGACTATACGGGTTGTGTAATTAATAACTGAGGCGAAAAGGCAGCCGATCCTTTAGGGAAGAAGGAGGACTGAGGTCCCCGCTCTGAGGTTCACGCCTTAAGCAGAAATTGACCCTGTGCAAGGGCAGGATCTTCGGTCTTGGGCATTTAGAACAGTCCCTGCTGTGTCTTCCATTTGAGGGCCACAGAATCTTTTCCAAATTATTAAATTATTGAACTTGAGCACATCCATCTTGAAGGAAGCTTGGAAAAATTTAGCTTGAAGGAAGTTCAATTTAAAATAAAGAAAAGGTTCTATCATTTGACATTCTTAAGCAAATATACATATATATTATTATAAAATACATATTAAACATGTAGCTATATATATGCATGTATATGTATTTATATATATGTGTGTGTATATATTTATATATATATGTGTATATATATTTATATATATGTGTGTGTGTATATATATTTATATGTGTGTGTGTATAGTAGCTAGGAGGTAAGAAATCTAGCTTTTTGGATCTGCTCCTTCTACTAATCCCTGGCCCGTGGGTTGTCACTTTTATCCTCTCCTATGAAGTGAAAAGCTAGGTTAGAAAGGATATTTAATACCCTTTCACCTATAACATTTTTGTAGCAGCCCTGGGTGGCCACTTGAGCCAATCAAAGCAACCAATGAAGTGGGGTTCAAGATGAGTTGTCCGTGCGCCCTGTGGTTCAGTATTCTACTATCATAAATTTCTGTACTAGATGCCAAATGACTCCAGTGGTTCCCTCTGCAGGAGATGGCACCGAAATACTCACATCACTTTGGGGAAAACAGTGAAGTATGTGTTGCTTCGTGCCTAGTAATATTATTGCCCTAACTAGGAAAAGCCACAGAATAATTACAAAAGAAACTATTTGAGAGTTAGACTAGAAGAGGCTTTTAAGTCCCCAAAAACATTTTTTTTTTAATTTGATGGGATATTTTTCACTCGATCCTGTTCTTGGCATGGGAGTCTTACTCTGCCAAAGGGCACAATTCTAAAGTAGCAGAATGTTAATTACTTTCCTTTTTTAGACAAGGTGGTGTGTTAGGAGAGGAAGAGAGACTGACTTTCCATTTAGCACCGTCTGTGGCAGAGGACTTATCAGGACCTGCGTTTCACTTTGCTGCTTGGAACCTACTTTTGCTCTTCTCAGTTTGTTAATGGGTGACCAGAATTCTCAGAAGAGGACCTAGGGAGACAGGTCACACCATGAGTTAAGAGCAGATCTAACTAAGACTAAAAACCCAACTTAAGCATATATTATTTATAATTCATATATATAATGTATATATAATACACATTATATATATTTTAATAGATATATGTATATGCATGTGAATATATGTCTATATATTAGCTTATGTGGCTTGACATATCAGTGTGTGTATATATGTGTGTATTACATATATATGTATATATACGTACACATATATATGTATATGTATATATACGTATATATATACACATATATGTGTGTGTGTGTGTGTGTTTGTGTTTATTTATTTATTTATTTATTTCCAAAAGGCTCATTGTCCTTCCAGAGGAAAATAGAGGCAAAACATCTGAAAAGAAAACCAAAAAAGGTCCTTTACGGTTCTTTTGTTTTTTCATTACATAAATAACTGCATAACCTTGTAAATAATTAAATCTTCAAGGATAATGAAGGATCAGCTCCAAGAGCACCGAGGCTGTCGCGCTAATGAAGGGATTTTACTTGGGAATTCCAGAAAGACCCTGCTCCTTAGACTCTGGAAATCACAACAGTCACAGTTTGTAGATACAGCATTGTAACTTACCATCCACCCACCGGGCAGCTGCCTCATTTATCTTTTAAAATTAGCAACTGACAATAAAGTTGTTGTTATGTCAAAAATATATGCATTTGTGTTATAAGAGTAAGGAAGCAGGAATCACTAGAGATCATCTAAGATGGCTGCCTGTGACACCCATCCAAAACCCATAAAATTAGCAGTTATGCATGTGTACAAAAAGTGAAATAATACATAATCTCCCCCAAATTAAGCTGTCTTATACAATGGTGACAGCTCTAAAATCTTAGGAAAGTCATTTCATCTCTCCAGAGCCTCAGACACAACAAAATGAGGTTGTATATACTCCCCTTTTTCTACCTTATACTTTCCCTTGCAGGAAAATTATAACAATGTGTGTGAGTGCAATTTACAGCCTGTGTAAAGCAGTGGAAAGTGAAAGAATTTGCTAAAATTCTCATGTAGATCTAAGTCAGGGGCCAGAGCTGCCATTTGCAGTCCATGAATCATCACTTAAACCACCGTCAAAATCGTAAAGTGAAAGCCAAGTTTGAGCTACTCTTTGATTTGTGGAGGTTTTATTCGTTTAAAGCCTCACCTACCCATACATGAACCAAGAACTTATGAGAAATTCATATGAAATGTTTGTTCTGTTGGGTATAGCCACATCAGGGTCACTCTTTTCAGGATAAGACAAGTTGGATTTGTTAAAAGCCTGCATCTCGGGCTGGAGATTTAGCTCAGTGGTTCCAGTGCCTGCCTCCCAAGCGCAAGGTCCTGAGTTCGATCCCGGTCACCACATACAGTGCTGGGCGTGGCAACTCATGCCCACAGCCATCAATACCACATACCCCAGTGCTGGGCGTGGTGGCTCACGCCTGTAATCCCAGCACTCGGGAGGCAGAGACAGGAGGACTGCTGAGTTCAAGGCTTGCCTGAACTACATAGTGAGCTCAGGGCCAGCCTGAACTACAAAGCGAGACCCTGTCTCAAAAAAAAAAAAAAAAAAAAAAAAAAAAAAGCCTGCATTTCATTTCCCATCTTGCCCTCACATAAACTGAGTGAGTCCTAATTCAGCCTACACTTCAATGAAGGTAGAAACCCTGCACATCAGGGCAAAGAGCCCTTGTTCTAATAACCTCCAATCAGCAGCACATGGGCTTCCAAGGCTCCCCAAACAGTGCCGGTGTTTCATCAGTACACGGCCCTCACCCTGAGCTCATTGCAGTGACCCAGTTTAAGAGCACAGAGACCGAACCGCTACTGCCCTGCGTGGTAGTACTGCCCTGCAGTAGTGCCCGCCCCTGAGCCGGGGAAATGTTCAAAAGCACAAGGCCTGCAGTAGCCTCTGGGGGAACTGTTGGAATGTTGTTTATCTTCAGGCCGCAACAACTGCTCCAGTGTTTCACAACAGGAAGGTCTGACCCAGCTCAGGCGAAGGCTTAAAGAAGCAAGGCCTGAAATAACCCCCACTTCTACCTTCTCTCTCCCCACCCTGTTGAATCCCTCTCCCACCCAACAGTTCAGTTCTTTGTTTTTTGTTTCCCTTTTGAAAGGTAATAGCCAGGGCTGCAGCCTTGAAATAGACACAGTTTTCGGAGTAGCTTGTAGTTACCTCCTCTAGCTGAGGTGTAAACTTTGTGATCCAGCAGGACTCCAAGAGTCAGGGAAAACAGAAATGATGGCTGCTTTTACAGCCTTCAGTCTTTGGGCCCTAAGAATTGATCTTTCTTATTTAGCATCTGTGATTTTTTTTTTCCTCTGCGATTTTAACTCTGATTTTTTCCCTTTCTGATGTCTTGCACAAGAGAAACTGATCGTGAGAATTCTACAAAAATAGGCCATGACCTGTTTATGCTGTTTTAAATTTATCTCTATGTGATTTGGAGGAATTAGTTTTAGAAAGACCTAATGAGTAGCTCTGTGACCTTGGACAGTTCTGTTAATCTCTTTAAGACTTGATGCAAAAATATGTTCAGAGAAATGTGAAAATTTCAGGCCAATAACATGACCGGATTGAGGCAATTAAGGCTGAAGGATCACAAATTTGAGCCCAACGTGGGTAACTTAATAAGAGCCTGTCTCAAATTAAAAATACAAGTAAAAGGTGCTGGATGTGGCTTATTGAGAAGGTTCTGGATTCAATCCCTAGTGCTGAAACAAACAAACAACAAACAAACAATAAATACATAGCCAAATAACCCCCCTCTATAAAACTAGGATCATCAAATTAGCTTTGTGATGACTAATTAAAATAATATAAAATACTTGGCACAGTACCAACATATAAGGATTCAATATTATTATTGTTTTCATGATATACAGGTGATTACTAAGACTCAGAATCTAGAAGTACTTTTACTAAAAACAGGACTTCCATGCTGGAGGTTTAGTTCAAGTGTTACTGTGCATAACTGGGAAGCAAAGAGTCTGAGTTTCATCTCCAGGATGAAAGAGAAAGAAATAAAAAGACAAAGAAAGAGAGAAAGAGAGGGAGAGAGAAAGGGAGAGAGAGAGAAAGGGAGAAAGAGAGAGAGGGAGGGAGGGAGGAAGGAAGGCAGAGAGAGAGAGAGAGAGAGAGAAAGAGAAAGAAAGAAAGAAAGAAAGAAAGAAAGAAAGAAAGAAAGAAAGAAAGAAAGAAAGAAAGAAAGAAAGAAAGAAAGAAAGAAAGAAAGAAAGAAAGAAAGAGAGGGAGAGAGAGAGAAAGGGAGAAAGAGAGGGAGGGAGGGAGGAAGGAAGGCAGAGAGAGAAAGAAAGAAAGGGAGAGAAAAAGGACTTCCATAAACACTTGAATTGGTGATTTAATGAATTCATTCATTCATGAATGAATGAAGTAATTAATGAATAATAAGGGAAGCCACAAGTATCAGACTTTCTTAGCAGCAGATTGGATTTTGAGGCACATCCCTGAGCTGTGCATCCTTCTCAAAGCTTTTATACCTCACAGAAGCAGCAGAAGCCCGTGTAAGGCACACTGAGCACCCGCTGACAGCTGAGGACTACAGATGCTGAGTTGAAGATGCAGCGTCCCTGGATCCAGTGGATCCAAGTCCTCGGATTCCCCCCTGGAAACCATTTGTTCGGGTTATGACTAAACCTTGACTTTAGAACAAAAATAATTACAATGACCACTGAACAGAGTGCACTGAATGGATGACTCCAAAACCCTCTTTGAGATTCATCTGGTAAAGACCCACCTGGACAAGGAGGTGTCCCAAGATCCAGAAAGAATTGCAAGCAACACTAGCATTCTAAACAAACTAACGGTGATTTCCTACATTCCCGCAAGGTTCGGAATTATGCCTATAAAAGACTAAAGGTAGCAGCTATCTGGTGCTCAAAACTGAACGATTACAAAGTCAATTTAATCACACACGGATAACTAGTACTTTTGGATAAGAGACTGGGTGCATGAAAACCTGTGCTCTCTCCTGCGTACACACACCCGATCAGCTAAAATGGTTCAGTACAAAGAAAGGTAAGAAATAAAGATATAAAAGGAAAATTCTGTGCAGAATCAGTGGAAATGTTTACAAACATTTTTATTTCATTGTCACTCTCAATCTTTTGAAAGCTTAAATCGAGGTTACATGCATCGTGACAAGTCCTGGAGGGTCTCCTGTGACTCTCAGAACAAAATTTTAATTCTTTGAGATAACATGCAGGGCCCTTAAGATTCCTGATGCTTTATGAACTCCTTCTAATGCTGTCACTAAGCTGGCCAGTCGTCCACCCCTGACTCTCCTTGTCATTTATTAGTTCCTCCAGGCTGGAATAGTAACCCCTCCTATTTCACTCTGCTCTATTTTAATCCAGGCATCTGTGTCTGCCGGATAAAATCTTCCATCTTTATCTTCTTTGGTCTTTATCACCCCTTTGATATCTACAGCCACCATCATTTCCTATCAAATTTCTATCACAACGTACAATACATATCTACACATCTTTCTTGTTGTTGGTTCCCTAAATTTTCCCTACCACAAAGTGCTCCTGAAGACAGTTCTTGGCCCTCATTGACTTATTATTGCATATGACAAGCTTAACTCCTAACAGCAGCTACTACCAGAGCATCTGCCAAGCAAGCTGTGGCGGCTCCTCTATCAATCCAGGTACTCTGGAAGATGTAACAAGACCATCCCAAGCTGGACACCTGCCTGGGCAATTTAGGAAGATGCCATCTCAAAATGAAAAGTAAACGTGGCTGGGATGTCACTTAATTGTTCAGTCACCTATAAAGTCACTAAGTGAATGGTATGGAAAGTTACATTTTTTGGAAAATAATGATGCCATCAAGACCTTTAAGCTCTGAGTTGTAAACTCAAACATGGATAATATGCAATGGAGGGAAGATTTTCCTAGGACTTAGCAGCATGTCTATAGTTTTCTCATCTGTCAATAAGTGTCTACGAGGCTGGGCATTGAGATGCCTGCCTATAATCCTATAAACACTGCAGGATTTTTAGGAGGATCAGAAATTCAGTTCCAACCCAGGCAACATGGAGAGACTGTCTTAAAAAATAAAAATAAAAATAAAAACAGCAAAGCACTATGGGTACAGTTCAGTGTGAAAGACATCAGTTCAATCCCCAGTACCAACAAAAGTGTCTGAGGCCAAGCCAAGGACAGAAGAGGCTATAGTTTTGCTATGTTGATCTCAGCTGAAACCAAGATACATGTGCAGGAGACAATAATCACTTAAGTGTCTTGCTGCTAAGAACCCTAAAATTCTGGCCTTCCAGACAGGCTCAGCAGTGTGATTAGGAGCCATTTGAAAAACGACCACCCCACCCCACCCCCGCCGACAGAATGAAGCTCTGTATTCTCCTCTCCAGTGCCAGCCTCTGATCCTTTAAGACCTGCTTTAGGAAATTTCCTCCCTCTCCTTGTGGATGTTTATAGAGACAATGAGAATAAAAACCCCTTGGAAAGCTACCCATTCGCCGCATTATCCATTATTAATTTAGGACTCTCAAAAGCCTTGTGTTCAAAATAGACCCAAAATGTTTCATTAAGTCAACCAATGAAAGCCAGTGATGCCTCTTCTTTGTCAAATGTGTATGAGCAGAACACAACTTGGCATATTTTGTCCTTATTGATGGACTCACAGAGGGCATTTGTCTGGGTTGGTTAAGGCAGCGTCACGTCAGGTCTGGGAAGGAGGCTGAAGTGGACTCCATCCCCACAGTCCCCGGGACGGCCGTGGCATTTTGGTTTGAAGACACCTTCGGCGGAGAGCTCCAGCTTAGGGGAAGCTTAACCAGGTGTGAACAGCAGTAGTGATTTCATTTTGTGAACGCTTTGCTCCTAAAGCCTCTACCTTCATTTAAATCCGTCCTTGACAGACACAGAGCACAAGGATCATCTTCCCTCCAGGCCGGCCCTTCAGACAGAAGGTGACCCAGAGATGTCAGCGACCTTATGCCAAGCTCTCCTCTCACAGGGTGGTTTCAACCATGCTCCTCTGAAGATGTCTGTTTCTCTCAACCCCGAACCCAAGACTTTCCGTCCAGATGAATCCTCCGAAAACAAAGAGCAGGGTTATTACACACCTCACCCGTCAGCTGGCACGAGCCCTTCATACCTTCCTTTGGTCTCATCTTTTCCATTCTACTTTCAAACACCTGCCATGTTTGCTTTTTGATTAGGCTCATAAATTCACTGTGCTGTTTCCATCAACTATTCAATCAACAAGCAGAACACGTGTGATATTAATAACATACCAACCACAAACAGTCAAACAAACCCGTAATATATTCATCATCGATATAGAATTCCTTTTTAAGCTTCTAGTCTGTCTTGTGACAAAAAAATATCGTTCATTTTCTTGTAATTTTTGGTGACTGTAGTCACTTTAAATTTTCACTCTGCCAATTCACGTTTTCCCCTCTGTCTTTGTAAAAGGGCATCTTAAGAGGCTTGTGCTTGACCAGGTGAAAAACATCTGGACCTGGGCTCTATCTGTCAGAGTCAACGTTAGCTGAAATATTTGCATTTCTCCTTACTAACACGATCCTCATGTGCCTTCGGCTCTCCCTGCCCAGAACCCCTCTATTTTTTACACTGATTCTCAGTCTTCCTGCTAGTAAACTACACACCCTCCCCGACAGCATGTCCCGGAGCTATTCCTGATATCCCAGGACCCCAGACCTTCTCCCTCCTTGTCTTCCCAACACAATCCTGCTAGTTGCTTGGACCAAAAACTGATTACCTTTGATTTTTCTTTTTTTCCAGTAATTCATGTTTATTTCTTTACGCAATGATACTGATTGTATTTTCCAAAAATCCAGAGAGTAGCCACTTGCGTGAACCCAGCCCACCATTCTGTCTCATCTTGAAAGTGTCTCTTCTTCTTCCTTGAGCACTACATGTTGTATCGCTCGGAATATCGAAAAAGACCCTGACAAAACTTAAATTGGACATATTGGTTTCTGCTCAAAATAGTGACCGGTTTCCCATGGCGCTGCAGTAAGAGCCAAGAAAAGCGTACAGTACAGTATGAACACACGTGTCCTACCTGACCTTGGGATTCCTGTTTCTCGCTCATTTACCACAGGTGTGGCTGTTCTGGGCTCCTTGCTTTAGACACCTGCTGAGAGTCTCTGCACTGGTTGCTTCTGCGTGGGGCTGGAGAGCCAGTCCAGCCCTGAGCTCCATCCAACACCACGGAAAGGAAAAGAAAGAAAAAACTCCCATGAGTACATGTTCCATACTTATGTGTTCCCATCACTTTCTGCTTTGGTGCTTTCCTCTACCCCTAACACTTTTTCAGGTACAGAAACGGTTATTTCTGAGCCCTTTAAAGAGATTCTTGAACCCATTCTTCTGACTTCCACCCTTGTCATCCGGTCGGGCCAGTTACCTTACAGTTTGTCGTCTGAGGACCTAAGGAGGGTGAGCGGGGACGTGGAATCACAACTTCCAGCCTCTGCGTCAGTTGGAATGCTTCTCCGTTTATTACGAAATTTGTAGGCATTTATATAGGGTGGCTTGGGCTGTGATTGGACGAGAGGGCGGGAGCAGTGCTCACCGCGGGGTGTGATTGGGCATAAGGGAGGAAGTAGCAATTAGCAATGTGTGATTGGTCTGCATCACCTACTTTACCTGCATCACCTGCGTCGCTGCAGCTTCTTAAAGGCCCATTGTATCTAGGGGTGGGGGAGAGAAAGTGGAAGCACCTGGAGAAAGGTTTGGCCACACACCCCAATCGGTTTTTCTTTTTGGGAGGGGGTGGGGTACCAGGGATTGAACTCAGGACCTTGTGCTTGCAATGCAGGTGCCACAACTACTGAGCTAATTCCCTGGCCCTTCAGTCACTTCTGAGACAAGGCTTTGTTTTTTTTTCGTCTAGTTGTGACTCAGCACCATTCACGGTGAGTGCTGCCCTTCTCTGATTCCTCCATGTTACCCTTTAATATTCAAGATGCGCTCAGTTCCATATATACATATTTTTTATCTAGCTGTGATCAATTTGAAAACTATAAAATCCATGTTTATGGTTTCTAGGCCAAAGATACCCTATGGTATTATTGGCATTTAAAGTGCCTGAACTTTATAAAAAGTAAAGGCATTTTCTTCGAAAGTCTTCCTCTCTTCCATGGACTCTAAAAATCCTGCTCTGAGACTCAGAAGTTCAGCGTTTCTTTCTTTCGTCTTTTTGAGCTCCTGAGGTAATAAATTGCTCTGAGATCATAAAGCTGGAGAGAATAGCCTCAGAGTTCAAGAAATAGGAATGAGATAGCCACATCAATTAACTTTTGTAAATCTCATTCAGCTTTCTCGAAAATAGAATGACTCTTATCCATGGCTAGAAAGGAAGGGCTAACAGGGTTTGTACTCCAGAAGCCAAAAT
Source organism: Thryonomys swinderianus (assembly GCA_004025085.1). NCBI lineage: Eukaryota > Metazoa > Chordata > Mammalia > Rodentia > Thryonomyidae > Thryonomys > Thryonomys swinderianus. The sequence continues at coordinate 65,803 of PVIC010002823.1, forward strand.
ACTTTTAGATTATCCCGTGCTTCTGTTGCAGGATCTAAACTAGAAACTTAGAAAGCCTTTCAGACAGAGGGACAGGATTATTGATTTTTGTTTTATTTCCAATGTAGTTAAAATCATAGGACTCATCATTCCAATAGGATTTATCTTTCGTTCAAGTGAGTTGGCATATAATCAAGTGAATTGCAAGAACTGTTTTGCTCCGGGAATCTCAGATGGTGGTTAGTTGACACTTCAGAAATATCAGGCAAGTCCCAGGCCTGGATACGTGGCCAGCATGGGAGGGACAATCTGACAACTCAGACCCGAGAGCACAGGGATGGAGCTGGTGAGGAAAAAAAATCCCACAGGGTCTTGGGGTAGCCAGGAAGGCATCAAAGAGGAAGACTTAACCTAGGGCATCATTTCTCTCATTTCTGGCACATCTCTCCTCTCCATCCCTATTCCACCATAATCCACTGTGAGCTCAGGTAATGCAAACTCATTTTCATATCAGTAAAAAGGATTAAGAAGGTAAATCTTCAGAGGAAAAAATATGCATGATGTATTTTGAAGTCAAATGCAATATAAATGATTTTTTTATCTACTCTTTTGTATTATTCATACCTCGGTTCCCTGTCATGGCCATGAATAAATGAATATAACAAATGTTGGCTGGTCTTCAGTAGTCCAGAGTCACGGAGGCTACAGCTCAGTTGACTACCTTACAGAGGTACACACAGAGTGGATGTCAAGATCCCCAGTAATCAAAATCAAGCTTTCCTCCATCTTTTCAAACTTTTTGTTTAAAAAAAAAAATCACTCACTGACATTTAATTGCATTTGATAAATATGATGAAAGATAAATCAGCTCAATGGAAAAATATGCTGATGTGTATTTATGGTACGTATGTCCCTCCTTTGAGAATTTTGGTGTAGATAGCGACTGGCAAGATAGGTCCCACCACCACCTTGTTATGTTGGTTGTGGACTCAACACTGTTTTGACATATAAAAACAACTGGGAGGAGAGAGACAAAGGACATGACTTTATAACTCAGGCCACTTGCAGGAGATTTGAAATGTCTGTGGCCATATATAAACTCTCACCGAGAGCCGCATTCACTCATATTGTCTGTGGCTGCCACACAGCCTCAGAAAAAACAAAAGCGAGCGTGTCAGAGATCACATGGCCAGCAACACCTGAAATACTCGCTGTTGAGCCCCTACAGGAAAAGAAGTTGTCCATCCCTAGGGAAAACCAATGGTCTTATAAAGACGAGCACGTTTAAACCCAGCAGGATATCCCATCTCCAGTTTTCTCTCCCATTTAGTATGTTTCAGAAACAAGTCTATAATCCAATCACCTTTATCCCATGTAGAGAGTATTCTTTATTTACTACCTAGGCCTCTAGAATCCAGGGATTATAGGTAGGTTCCAATCAGCAGCTAAGCTGAGGAACCAGAGCAAAAGGTTCCAGGAGCATAAACAGCTATTAAAATTCCTCAGGACAGGGGCACTTTAAGAAATCGACAGATCTTTATTAATGATGGACTCATTGTTCCTTCGATGGATTCATGTCTTAGTTTGTGATAGAACAATGTAACTTTGGACCCAAACTGAACTCTGTGGGTCTTCCGATCACCACCTGCTGTTTGTACATATTCTTATCTTTCCACTGTAATGACATAGGCACACTACAGGCCTGGGGAGCACTGCCTGCAGTGGAGGTTATTGGGAAAAAAAAAAAAAAAGAGGCTGGAGAAGGGGAGAGTTGAGCTGGGTTTTCTGCTGGAAGCTACATTTTTATTTTTATTTTTTTTTCAACCTGGCACATGTCTGGTTTGTTTTGAATAGTGAAGATAATTATACATTCAAGGGATCATGCTCTAAAGCCCCTGAACGATTAAGAAACCTTACTGTAGGCAATCATGAGAAAATGGAAAGGAGGATAACCCAGCGAGACCGTGGAAGTCACACTTCTTCCAGGCCCTCGCTTAGTACAGAGACCTAATCACCGTTCTCCTGTTTCCCATGGCTTGTTGTTGATATTGCAGGCGTATCTCAGGGCGAGACAACGTTCTCATCTAAACCCTGGTAATATGAAATCAGAGGCTTCCATGGCTCCCTCCTGGGAAACTGCTGCCTTGGTGCATTTTTTTTTTTTTCCAGTACTGGTGATCAAACTCGGGCCCTTGTGCATCCAAGGTTGGTGTGGTACCACTTGAGCTAAATCCCTGGTCCTCTGGTGCATTTGACACTGACAGGTAAGCATAGTACTTGGTGTAGAGGCTCCTTCTTTACCAGCATCTAGTTGTAAAACCAAAGCTCCTGTTCTCTTCAGACTGTAGATTCTTTGTGCAGGGAGAAATGCACCCTCTGCACCGTTCACTCAGTGCGGTGTAGTTTTGCTAAATGGCTGCCGCGTGGCAGAAATCAGCTGAGAAAAGGGGAACAAACCTGTGGACAGGAGAAAATCCCAGACCTTGAGGAGCATTTCTGGTGAAGTAAGGAAGGTGGACAAAGGAAGAGGAATATATGGTATATTTGAGAAAAGTAAAGACAGGATTTGTGTGAGTCCTAGATTTGGAGCGAGAGTGAAGGACTTAAAGAGTAAGAGGGATAAATCAGGAAAAATGGACGGGGGCGTTTATTAGGGACAGGGCACCTGTGTGGTGGTGTGAAGATGGGCATGAACATAGGCTGTTGGGAAATGAGGGTGGGGGAGGGGGGCAGTAGGCGGACGAGAGAGGATGGCAGAAAAGGAGGCTGGAAATGATTGTCAGTGCCTAGCAGAGGTCTTTTGAGCCATACACCAAAAATAAAGAATGCAGCCTTCACCTGAAAATATTCTTAACCATGACCGTGGATCGGATTCGTCTCTTTCTATCATGTCTTCTCCATGGACTGCCCCTGTTAACAGCCAACGCCATCAACCACAGGCAGAACAATAATCACAAAGGCAGGGGATGGCTTGCTGTGTTTCATTGTACCTGTGACTGTGTTAAGCACTGTATTTATTTCTCTTTATCCTCTGCACCACCGTATAAAATAAATACTTTCTCTATGGTAATTGAAGAAACTGAGGTGAAGAGATTGACTTAGAACATGCAAGTCTTAAAGGGTAGAGCGAGAATTTAAACCCTACATTGTTTGAACGTCAGAGTTCAAACCAAGCATGGACCTGTGAGGGAAGAAATAAATTCAACTTCCAGCAAAAAAATCCTCAAGACTACGTGATCGTGGCGTCTTCCAGGCTGACAGTTTCTGTGTAATTAAGCATATTTATGGAATTCCTCCCATTCAATTTAATATCAAGATATTTCTCACTGACCCGAGCACAGAAATAAAATTAGATTTAGTAACTTGTCTCTTATCATTTAAGAGTGAAGACCTTGACTTAAAGTCAACTCTTGTAGAAAAAATGATTTTGATTGGGGGCAAGTCCAGGTCTCTCCTATTCTCCCCTCAACACCTCAGCCCTTTGGCCTTAGGCTTTAGATGAAATCAAGCCGCAGAGCATGACTTTCCATAAACACAGCATTCACCATCAGCAGATCAGGAAACGGGACATCCCTGGAACCTCTTCCCCACGGGCCTCCACCATCACGCTTTATCTTCCTTATGGCCCATCAACAGTGACAATAACTCAGGCTCTGTTTTCTTTCTGTCAGTTACACTCTAGGCTGATCAGGCATTTCATTAAGGAAAAATCAACAGCAATGAAAAGGTAAGTGTTACAAGCTAACAAAAGGATTCAGTGTGACAAATTGTTACATTCTTCAAAGCAAGTCCTTTCTCCTAAGTTTCACAATATTGTCTATAACATAGAAAAGCAGTCACGGCTGGCAAAAATGAACTAAAGAGAGGCAGAAAGCCATTCCTTATGCTGTATCAACATTCCAGTTGGCTTCTGATGCTGCAGCCGTAACAGAGAGGCCTTAGCTTCAGAATTCTTGGACTTCTTGGGAGCACAGGTTTAAAATGGTGGCCAGCTCTAGTCATGGCTTCAGTCTGTTTCCTTAGGGAAAAAAAATGTGAAAAATGGGGCCGGAGGATTAGCTCAGTGGTTCTGTCACCTGCCTCATAAGCGCAAGGTCCTGAGTTCGATCCCCGGTAACCACATACAATGCTGGGCGTGGTGACTCACGCCCACCAACTATCAATACCACATCCCACAGTGCCGGGCGTGGTGGCTCACACTTGTAATCCCAGCACTCGGGAGGCAGAGGCAGGAGGACTGCTGAGTTTGAGGCTTGCCTGGGCTACATAGTGAGCTCAGAGCCAGCCCGAACTACAAAAGCGAGACCCTGTCTCAAAAAAAAAAAAAAAAAAAAAAGTGAACAGTGAAGGACTTGTGTTATGTTCTGAAGGAGTTCTCCCAGCCCTCGCTATTCAATGGTCTTTGAAAGATCCCCACAGGGACCCTTTACCCTAAGACAATCTCTGGGTGCTTATTACTCACTTTACCAGCATAGAAGCTCTTTAATCACTGCCTCTGTATTTGCTTTAATCTTGAAACTGTCAATTTATTAGCTCATCATGTGCCTGAAACTTCTCACCATCTTATTGGAGAAAACCTCATATAAATTTGGAGCATGATTCGAAAAAGTCAAATGAGTGGGAAATAAGTAGAGAGGAAAATAAGGTAACTGTAGTAGAGAATTAAGGAAAAGTGTTTCATATTTTATATTACACCGGCCAACAGTATTTGCAGAAACTCCAGTTTAGAAAAACAAAAGATAAGTAAAAGGATTATTTGTGCCATATGCAAATATTTTCAGCACCCAAGTTATTAGACGGTGTCTTGAGGGATACACCTCAAAACCAAAGTGATTAAGGAATCAGATAAACACAAGTTACCAACAAAAGGTTAATAAGGAGAGTAGAGACAATAATGTTCAAAATATGAGGCTAGTTCAGGAGCCCAGAGTGGCAGAATTCAGAGTAGCAGACAAGGCACCTTCTGGAGAAAGAATGGACTGAAGGGTGAGTTCACCTTGAAATCGACCTTCAGGATCTTTAGCTTGCAGGAGAGCTACGGACTGCCCATACCTGATCTAACCATTATTACCCTTCCTCTGAGCATATGAGTATCACACCATTTTCCGAGACCATTCTTCTTTATTAGAAATAAAATTTTACAGACATAGCTGAAATAATTTTTCTTTCCTCTAGTCTCACATTATCTCTTTATAAACTTTGTGACAGCCAGGACTACATATCTGAGAATTCTTGTGAACTTCTGTGTACAGTTCCCTAGACACCCATATTTCAAAGGACAGTATTAATTCTGTGCGCATACCAAAGGTCTGGACTCATTTCAATCAAAAGTGTTCAGATTTTTTTGGTATTATTTTTCTGTGAAAGGTGCTGTAGAAAACCATTGTAAGACATTGAGATGATGAACATTTTCAGTCTCACGTGACCATTTCGCAGGTGGGTCAGAGAGGACAAGTGAGTTCTGCCAATAAGGTGATATCATCTCTGATGATGACTCACCTGTTCTTTCCCCAGACCCATCTTCGTATTACGTTTTTCACCAGAAAACCCCCCCAGATTTTCTTGTTCCTCCTATTTTTAGGGAGTGCGGTTGGTTTTCACCACATTTCTCCTCCATGCCTCCATTCAGAAGGAAACAATTGTGGGACTGAGAAATCTCACACTAGAAGCAATATACTCTTTGACTTCATACTTCGCTCTGAACAGTAAGGCCAGCCAGGCAGACACCAGGCCTCACACACCATTATGAATCTGTCGGCGATTAGAATTCTAAACCCTGTTTGGTTTTTACTTGCTTCAACCCACTTGTCACTGCAGTGAGGATTATCTACTTTCTTAACATAAACATCAACAGAAAGGAGGACGAGAGCTTGCGTCCTTGGCATCCTCGGCGTCCTTGGTGGAGGTGCTGCCAGTGAGAATGTTAAATGGCTCGTTCTGCTGACAGGAGGATCCAGGGCCTTAATGAGCCATAATTAGAGGGGGCAGAGCCATTGTGTGGAACTGCAGAATTCTGCGCTTCACATTTGGGAGACATTTTGGGAGAAGCAAGGGGTCTTCTTTTTGCTTCTTCCTTCCTCTGCTGACCTAGTGAGAAGGAAGCAAGAGAGTGGGAAATACACCCAGAGCAACCTTTCCACTCTGAACTAAAGAGTTTTGGATATCTTCCTCAGTTGAAGGTTAAGTAAAACTGAGACCAACAGGGGAAGATTGTGGCCAGAGAAGGAGCCCAGGGTCTTGACACCCAGCCTGTACTCTTCTCACCTGTCAGAAAAGGGGTTGGAAAGACTTCAGTAACATGCCACATTCCCTCCCCAAATCCTGCCATGGAGTTCTGTGACATCAGATCGTGCAAAAGGCCAAGCAGTGGAAAATCAGAACTGGGAGGGGTCATGGGTACCCGGAGGAATCTTATTCCACTTTCACATCTCCTGTAAAGATGGAGAGTGTGTAAGTACACAAGTGGAGTTTAATTTGATTCCCATAAAACAAAGTGTGTGTAAAAATTACAGTGACAGTAAAGGGTGACCATTTCTCAGTTATAGTGCTTGGTACATATAGTGTACATGTAGTTATAATTCTTGCGTATGGAGGTTAATCAATCCTCCGACTACCTGGAAAGAGAGATGGTGAAGACTAAAGGAAACAAAGATGATAGGGACTTGTGTAAATTCAAGTCTATGGGTGGGGGAGGGCATCAGTGTCTCAGAGCAAGTGAAGACAAAGACACTCCAAAACTTGCCATTCTTTATTGGGGTTCAAAGGGAATATCAGGTGACTCAGAGTGATAATCTTATGCCCATGAGGATCTTAGGTCAATTAGGACTTCGTGTTGATTAGGATGACGAGGTGAGCAAAGCATTAGGTGGATGGGTTAAACTGATAAGGAAGTTGCCCCTTCCCAAGAGAACCCTTTCTCTTTTTGTATTACTATTAGATTCTCAAAGAACCAGGACAAAGAACCAGCCTCATGGGGCAACTGAGACCTCAGACAGCCCTAATCATAATTTAGTTGTGAAATGATTCCCCCCTATTTTTTTTTTCAGTACCAAGGGTCGAACTCCGGCCCTTGTGCTTCCCAGATAACTGCAGTACTTGAGCTAACGCCCTGGCCTTTCCAAAATTATGTACAATGGCTCTTGACACTTGCATAAGTAGAATTATTGATAAGAAAATGCAGGTTTATCTGCCCAAGTTCCCAGAGTTAGTAGCCAATAAAGCCAGGGTATTAACCTCCACAAGGGGAAGATCTCAAACCTACAAATGAAGATATTTGGAGTTGAAAGTCCTGCCTGTCTGATGTTTACTCTAATGCGAGAATTCATACTGAGGAATTTGAGTGTAACTCAGAGGATTTCTCCTAGCTGAGTGAAGTTCTATGCTTCCTCCTTTTCACCAGTCATGGGATATGGCAGCAGAGAGACCCAAATTCCTAGCATTTTACATGCTATGTCCACATTTTTCTCTCCCCTTACATGATTATTCTCCTATGCTTGTGTCCATGGAACAATTATTTTCATCCTTTTATATAGTTCAAGTATTACTAGCCCTTAAAGAAACTCTTGGATATCCTAGTTTACAGTTAAC
>PVIC010002824.1:0-73782 GCA_004025085.1 Thryonomys swinderianus
TCCCTCCCTCCTTCCCTCCCTCCCTTCCTAAGTAGAGTCGTGCTCCATCACCCAGGCTGGGTCTCGACCTGCATTCCTTCACCTTCCCAGAGAGCTGGAGTTACAGCCTGTGACACCACCCCTTGCCCAGACTGCCTGTCTTTCAAACCTAACAGCAGTCTTGACAGCAGTTTTCCACATCTGAGCCCAGATATTCCCGTGCACAGAAAGCTGTAAACCCTTTGTAGCAAATACTGAGCATCTGCTGTGCCTGCTTGATGTTATGGTGACCTTGATGGGAATGAAGATGTAAGAGATTTAGTTAGATTATATAAAAGACAGGTTTCTTCCATGTCACTTGCCCCTAGCTTAAATTTTCCCGTTTTAACTGGTCATATTGGGGAATTGAAGACTCACACTCCACGTGATAACCAATGGGATTAAATGTTTTAGTTTCCTCTACTGAAGTATTAAGTATAGGAAATAAGTAATTAGGGCATGAGGTAGGGCCTGGACCCTGGCTTATTACCCTATCTGGTTGTCTTAATCAGAATCGCTGAGGTGCCAGGCGCAGATGATGTGGCATTTGATGAAATGTTGTAGAACATTGGTTTAATTTGAATATTGTATGTGAGTTTCTGAGCAGTGATAAAAAACACTGAGCTGTCATTGTAGCTGTTCCTAGAAGCATAGCTGATCTCACTTGGAATAATACGAACCACAAAGATTTGGCAAGGCACGCTCCTAAGGATCAGCTCTCAGGGCCCTTAACTCTTCTGCCCTTGGGAGATGAACATTTAACTCTTCATAGGAGGGGAAGTAGAAGCAGTAGTTTCACATAGGTAGTTTTATGCCCTAGGTCAGTTAATATGTATTATTTTGAAAGCAGACATTCGTATCTGCCTGGTGACCATTTGGAGTTGCGAAAGGCCTAGAAGCTCAGTGTTACTCAGTCTGGCTCAGTGGCCCGGCGCCTGCACCGGAACCTAAAGTGACAAGTATTACATATACATTCTGACTTAGATTTTTGTCTTTTCTCCTTTAAGCCTTGAACTGAGAGTTCCATTTCTGGATCATCGATTTTCTTCCTATTACTTGTCTCTGCCACCAGAAATGCGGATTCCCAAGGTGACTAAATCAACTCCAGATAAACACTGTCCATTGTTCTCAGGTTGTGGGTGTGACTCTTAATGATGTCCTTCTGTTTCTGTGTCAGAATGGGATAGAAAAATATCTCCTGAGAGAGGCCTTTGAAGACTCCAACCTGCTACCTAAAGAAATTCTCTGGCGACCAAAAGAGGCCTTCAGTGACGGGATAACCTCAGTCAAGAACTCCTGGTTTAAGATTTTACAGGAATTCGTTGAACATCAGGTGTGATTTGATTTTTTTTTTTTTAAAGAAGGCTTTCCTGGAATCGGGCAATTTGGATTCATTTTTGTCTAGTTTGAATGATTTGTGTTGATAGGAGAGGTTCCCAGTGGCTGTAAATAATACCTCGTTTAGAAGAGGTATATAAGAAGCATGAAAGAGTACAAGTCGTGTCTAAAAACAAAGCAGGAAGGAGAAGCAGAGATTTAGCAATCACTGTTGACCATTAACATGTTTTTAATACCTGTTGGGTTCAAAAGCATGAGCTGCCCAGAGTCACCAAGTGATGAGATACACACATGTGAATGGTTCTTTAAGAGTGATGCGTATTTTGGATGCTTTGGCCTTTTCAAAGAGTGTGCGGGTGACACAGGCCCCTGCTGTGGCTTTTGTTATCCTGGCCTTGGGCTCAGTCAGTGGTACTCACACGCCGCTTTGTTCCCACTCTGCTTCTTCCAGGTTGATGATGCGATGATGGAAGCCGCACCCCAGACATTCCCCTTCAACACCCCGAAGACCAAGGAAGGCTATTACTACCGCCAGATCTTCGAGCGCCACTACCCGGGCCGTGCCGGCTGGCTGACCCACTACTGGATGCCCAAGTGGACTAATGCCACTGACCCTTCGGCTCGCACCCTGACCCACTACAAGTCGGCCACCAAAGCTTAGGCACTTGCTGTCTGCACCATGGCAAGAAAGCAAATGGTTCTTCTTGCTTTGATGGCGGGGGAGCTGGGGAGGATGGATAGAGGACCAGTAGCAGTCAGCCACTCAGGCTTCCTTGGGCCTGACAAAAATAAAAGTCATCTGTCTGAAAACAGCGCTCTACCTCTTGGTATCCACGCGGCCTGCCCACTTTGGGCGGCTAAAAATCGAGCAGCTTCCGGTGTATCATTGTGAGGAGGACAGCGCACCGGGCCACCAGTCTGGGGATGTGTTCCATGGCAGCGTGCTTGTCTAGCATACACAAGGCCTTTTTCAGGTCCCAGCACCCCACCCCCCACAAGAACCACAACAATAACGACAACAAAATAGGCATAACACTTTCCCGATGGAGCTGCTGTGGGAGCTGTCTGGGCCTCACGCATGAGTGGCCTCCTCCCCGGAGTTGTGTCATCTCTCCCGGTCCTTTGCTGACTTCTCTTAGTCTTGTCTCCATCCTAGCAGCTGGCCAGGCAAACTCTTCCTCTGTAGGAGTTCATGAGAGTTCTATTTGCTAAGATACTAATTCCCTTTTTTCTTTTTTTATGTTTAATCTCTGGTTCTTCAGGGAACTACTCTGGAATGAGCTCAAACTTTAATAAAATGTTAATAGTGATATGTTAGGCTTTGAGGATCTGTGTTGGAATTAGCTCCGTGGCGGGGTGAAAAGCAGTTACGGAGGTGATATATCAGCTCATAGGCCTGGCTGTGATCTGCTGAAACTTTAGTTACAAGATTGGGAGGCAGAGTTACAGGGTTGGGTACAGCCCAGAGAACAGTGGTTAAAGCTAAGCATTTCTGATTGAAAGAGTATTTGGAATATAGTTGGGAAAAGGAAATACGGGGACGCTCGTTGAATAGGTAGAGAGTTTCATATAAATACTGGTTGTTTAGATCAACATTAAGACATATACAGCAGATCTGGCTATTAAAAATGTCTGAAAAGGGCATAGTGGTATAGAGGTAAATAGAAGAGTGCTGGATGGGAAAAGCGAGTTGGCCAGAAATTTAGCTGTTAAGTTCCAAAATGAGAAATTGAGATTAGTTGGAGGGTTTCTTTTTTGTTTTGTTTTTAACATATGATTTAAAAATGTCTGCTGGAAACTGAGGAGATAACATTAATAATTAGATAACTATCAAGGTTTTCCTGTATTTGTAAGAGCTTAAATTTCTTTCAAGATTTGACTGTAGTGTACTTCCTGAGAAAGCCGCTGGAGCCAAGCCAGGCAGTGTTAAAAATACTCTGTGGTTTTAGATTTATAACTAAAGTAACTGACTGAGATCTTCCATGTTCAGATGCCTCTCAGAAGTTTTAGATACTTTGACCAATTTCATACCTAACTGAAGGTTGAGCAGAATGGGAAGGACTTGCTAGATTTCAAACTACGCATCAGACATGCCTAATATTCTTGGCACACAGTATGTTTCTCCCCTTTGCACCTTCTCTAGCGGAGGGTTGGAGGAAGTGGTAGACCCTGGGCTCGGCACGTGACTGAGTAGCTCACATACGGGCCAAGCTTGTTTTCCTGGGTCTTTCTGATATTAGTCATTCAACGAGGCCCACGGTGTCCAAGCCTCATAGTTTGGCTAACAACAAACCACTTCTTTCAGGCGTAAACTAAAAGGCTTTTAGTTGATGTCCTGTGATTCTGTCTCCTGAGTGCCTACAAATGACTTGCCTGTGCCCACTTATTTCATTTATTTTGGCCTTAATATCTGGTCTTAAAGAAATACCCTGTAGTTTGACAGAATTTTTATCCTGGTGTTTAAAAACGAAAGTAAAATCCACCAAGTGTCTTGCTACCACTTTTCAACAGTTCAACATGGTCTTGCGGATCCCATGCATGTGTAGGTTGGTTATCTTAGTTAACATAAAACCTCAGCTTCTTAACTGCTCTGCAGGGGAAATACACAAAGAAGCTAATCCTGGGTTTGGCATGGTCCGGCCTCAAGGGGATTATGCCCTACCTGGGGTCAGACTGTTGGATGACTCTGGGTTCACATCAGTGTTCTTCCTCCTGGTTCTCTTAGTGTGTTCTGGGCTCTGTCCTAAGTGGTGCTGGGCGTGAGTCCTGAGGATGGGGAAAGCGTGCTATAAAGAAACAACAGAAACAGCAGGGAGCTGTTACCTGCTTCTCCGTGTGCAAGGCACCGCCCCACCTGTACCTGCTAATTGTTCTGAGCACTGGTGTGTTAGGCCACTCAAACTCAACTGTGCAGGTGTGATCAATTTTGTTTTCTAAAAGTGGCCACGGTGGTATTCCTGGTTCCACTTCCTCTTCTGGAGCCTTGCTGTTGGCCCAAAGGAGCAATCTGTGTCCCCTGTGCTTGAGTCTCAGCAGGATTTGATGATTGCTTGACTGGCAGAATATAGTGAAGGGACGCTGGTGACTTCAGAGGATTGGTCACAGAAACGGATTTGGCCTCTGCGTAGGGTTTAATGTGTGTTGGAAGGAAGCCTGGGCTGCACCCAGAGCCTGAATGTAAGAGGTCAGGCAGCTGCTTGCACGTCCGGGCTGGCGAGTGAGCAAACTCCTGTGACTGCCCAACTTTGCCACCCAGGCCCGGGCATGGGGAGCAGAGATCAGCTATCCTGACCTTTGTCTTAACGTCTTTATTGACAGAGAGTTAAGTGGTGGTATTGCATCAGGTTTTGGGGTGGTCTTTTAACAGGTGCAGTAGGTGGAACAGGTAGGCACCCCTACCGTCCTTCCATACAGGGTGAGCAGACTGCCAGGCTGCAGCCAGTCCGCTGATGAGTAGGCGGTGCAGCCCCAATCAGCCAGACAGACGTCGGTGCTGAGGATGCAGCGCTCACGGTGGTGTGTGCTGTTTTCTGTACTGGGATGGGCAAGAACAGAGGAAATAATCTCAGCATTCCAGTACAACAAAGTTATTTTTAGTTAAAATGCTATGTCCGTCTTGGCCGTGGCCAGGAATTGTCCAAGCACTGCTGAGAGGTTTGTAATCGCTCTGGGCAGGAGGTGGGTGAACAAACAGCCGAGACTCATACTTAACCATGAGCCAGGGAAGGGCTGGAGAAAGGGAAGCGTGCTGAGAAGTCAGTCTTCCCTTTGCAGTGACACACGTGCCACTTCTGTTCACATTCCACAGCAGTCACGTGGCCACACCTAACGCCAGTGGAGCTGGTACCAGCATGAAGAATTCATGCATTAGGAAAAAGACACCATCTCCCCAAATCCACCCTTCAGCCACCAAATACTGTCCTATATATGAAAACTCTTTCCCTTTTCTTTTTTTAATTGAATTCTTTATTGGTGCTTTTTTTTTTTTTTTTGAGAAAGGGTCTTGCTTTATAGTGCAGGCTGGCCCTGAGCTCACCATGTAGCCCAGGCAAGTCTCAAACTCAGCAATCCTCCTGCCTCTGCCTCCTGAGTGCTGTGATTACAGGCATGAGCCACCAAACCCGGCTTTTGTGATATGTGGTACTGATTGCCTATGGGTTTGAGTCACCACACCCAGTATTGTTGTATGTGGTTACTGGGATTGAACCAGGGACCATGCGCTTGCTTGGCAGGTGCTGGAACCACTGAGCTAAATCTCCAGCCCCTCTTTCCATTTTCTGATATCCTCTTCAGTCTCTCTTTTCAGAGTGCTGTAGTTTTCAGAGTAGAGGCCTTTCACCTTCTTAGATTTATTCCAGATATTTCATTTTTTGAGAAGCTACTGTAAAAGGGCTTGGCTCCCCGGTTTTTTGTACAGTTCCCCTTTTCAGGGGTGTCTATCTCAGAATGCTTCTGCATGGCTTTAAGCCCAGATTCAGGATCTTGGGGTGAAGGACTGATGTCAGAATCTGTTTCAGGATCTAGAGGCAGCATTTCTTTATGAAATAAAAAGGAAATTTATTTGCTTCCTATGTGTCCAGTAAATAACAAAGCAGGAATAGAGAATTACAGTAGCACTGACAAAATACACAATTAAAAAGAGGCGACCTATGTTGAACTCTGGTCTCGTAGCCACGTTTGGTGACTGCTGGTTACCCATACAAAGGCCCCATCTTTCTAGAAAAAATTGATCTTCAAGGGTCAGCAGTAACCAAGAGGTCAGCTAAGGAAGCCAGTACCTCAGCACAAGTAAGTCGTGGGGCGCTTCGAGGGGAAGGTGCCTCTGCTGCAGCTGATGTGACTTGTACTTTGCATTTTGGGTTCCACGTGTAGGAGGTAGCAGTTGTCGCTCTTCATTCCTGAGTGCCGAGCCGTGCTCCGAGAGCTTTAGTCATTCTTCACAACAGCCTGGGGCATGCGTACTGACAAGCCCCCGGCCACATTTTACGGATGAGGAGTGTGCTGAAGGATCACGTGGTGTGCCCAGAGTCACCTGGATATTGGCAAGAGGGCTGGGGTGTTTCCTCACAGGTGCCAGTGTTTTAGACTTTATGTGGCCTTCCAAAGAAACAGAAATGTAGAATGTAATTATGGAAAACTTCTATATAATCTATAGAAATACCTCTCACTCTATATTTTAATGGGAGTATGTGTTCCATTTTATGATTTGTCCCTAAATTATTTAGCACACCTAATTTAAGCATAATATAAATTTAATTTTTAAAATTGGTAGTGAATGAGCATATGCCTACTCATGTGATTTATATCTGTGAATGTGAGATCTTCTATGAATTCTTACTTGATTTTAAGCCTGGTCTAGTTAGTAAAAGAATAGAAAGACATTAATTCATAGTCCTCTTTGAAACATAGAGAATTTTAAATAATACTAAAGGGGAAAGTTATAAATGGTCAATCTACATAAAATTTGGTTGCCGTAGTACCAAGTGGTGTTTAGTTCCTGAGTGCTAAGGTTACAACACATGGAACCACAAGGTGGCAGCCTTGAAACATTTTTAATCTTTAAGCAGTTTTTTGAAGGTTGTATGGATCTCTAGTGACCGCAAGATGGGGCAAGATGATAGTCAACTGAACATACTCAAACTGGAAAGATTTTTTTGTCTGTGTGGGAACTTTTGTTTGTGTGTTTGTGTCCATGCATTTGTGGTTCAGAACTATTTGTGATTGTAGATTAAAACCACAGCCTCAGGTGGTGACCCTGTAAATATCTTTGTCATATTGTATCATTTCATATGTAATGATTGGACCTCGGTCTGTATTTCAAACCAGCTCTTGTCCTGATTTAGAAGTAGGCCGTGCCTGCATCTCTTTCCTATTTCTAGGAATCATTCTTATCCTCAACTGAGACAGTGGGTTGGGGAACATGAGTTCTGTATTGGGCAGCGAAGTTTGACTGTAGCAGGAGAAAGGTGGATTGTGTAATATTTAATGTCCAGTGTAGCTATCACCTTCCAGAAACCACCCACTCACTTGTAAGGAGGGGCCAGGCAGGTGTGCATGGGGAAGCCTCCCTGAATAGGAGTACGGGGTTGTGGTCAGTGGTATGGAAGACAAGAGTTTTCTAGAGCATGTGATATTGCTGATGTTCACTATTTAAAAATACAGAAATCCAATTTCTGTGAAAAGTTTTCAGATTACTAAGTACTGACTAAAACATCTGAGAACTTTCAGACTGAACATTAGGATACCGGCAGCTGGCTGTGCATCTCAGTAGCTTGCTGAGGGAAGACAAGAAACAATATTTTTGTTCCCTCGGTATGACAAATTGCAAGGTGAACAGATGTTTGTCAAAGTGTAAAGGGGTGAGTTTTAATCCCACTATGTGCTCTGTTACATTTTTGCATGTTTGTGATTTTTTAATAAGTGTTTGATTTTTTTTCTTAGAGAATTAGCCCAGTTTTGTTCAATATCACACGGAAATTTACAGTTGTGGGAGAAGGTGAAAGTGAGTTGTCAGGTGACATGGGCAAAAATGATGATTTGGATCATGTGAACTAAAGAAATTAGCAAGATATGACAGAGAAGTGCAGAATGAAGATCTTGATTCAGGTAAGGAAGAAAACAGGAATGTAAATAAATATTTGTAGGCAAAATGCTAAAAAATAGTAACATAACTGAATGAATGATATAATGTTAAAAGTGTGTTGAAAATGTTATTAGGCTATTGGCAGGGGTTGGAATCTATTGGGTGGAATGCCAACACTAGGATTTAATGTTGGAAATTGTAATGGACAATATGCTACAAGATATTGTGAAGGATACAAATAATGAAATGCAGTAAAATGTTCCATCTGTATCAATAGTTATACTTACTCAAAAATGTGTGGTTAAGACACGTTCCCACCTGAACTGTCTTACTTACCATGGTGGAAAAACTCAAGACTTCTCTTAAAACAGCTCACACTGTAAGATCTCGGCGTGACAGACTGCTACAGCAGGTCTAACATCCTTCCCTTTGAGATCTACACATTTCTTTGTAACCAAAATGAAGTTTCCCCAGGACTTTTCATACTATTTAAAAAATTACAAAGCCATACACCCGAGCTGGGAATGTAGCTCAGTGACACCATGCTGACTCTGCAAATGTAAGGTCTTGAATTTCATCCCCAGTACAGGGAGCCCCCAAAACAACAACAACAACAACAACAACAACAACAACAACAGCAACAGCAACAGCAACAACAACAACAACACGGATTAAAAAAGCCATATACTTATTGTACAAAACCCAAGAAAATACAAAGAAAAATGAAATCATAATTTTATCCCCAATAACCAGCAAGTATTTTAGTCAATAAAATTTTTGTAGCCCTTTATTATTTATTTATGCATGCAATTGACCTAGGTTTGTGTTTTAGGCACCTTGATAGGTTTCAAGTTTATAAAGAAGAACAAAACAGTGTTTATCTACAAGGTACCAAATTTCTCTCTCTACTTTTGTGTTTATGTGTATTCAAAATTAATCGATGCAGATGCCTATGCAGTTTTAACAAAAGGTATTATGTTTACAGAATGTTTTGTACTTCACTTTGTATCTCGCTCATCCCACTGAATAATACATTAAGGACATTTTTCCGTGTCAATAGTTCACTTTCAAAGGTATCACTTAAAATTCATATTCATTAAACAGTTTATATTCAGGAGTGAAACCGCCATGACTAGGACTTTTAATTATATTAGATTTTTTTTTTTTTTGAGACAGGGTCTCGCTTTGTAGTTCAGGCTGGCCCTCAGCTCACTATATAGCCCAGGCAAGCCTGGAACTCAGCAACCCTCCTGCCTCTGCCCCCTGAGTGCTAGGATGACAGGCGTGAGCCACCACGCTTGGCACTGTGGTATGTGGTATTGATTGCTGGCGGGTGTGAGTCACCACACCCAGCATTGTACGTGGTTACCAGGATCGAACTCAGGGCCTTGCGCTTGTGAGGCAGGCGCCGGAACCACTGAGCTGAATCTCTGGGCCTACATTAGATTTTTAATTACATTTTCAGTTTCACTCTTTGGTATTGGGGGTATTTAGAATTTTTATATCTTCTTGGTTCAACTTTGGTAGTTCATGTGCCTAGGAATCTTTCCATTTCCTCTTTGTTTTCCATCTCGTAAGAATACAGGTTCTCTATTTTCTTAGTATGAACATTCACTGCTATGAATTTCCCTCTTAGAACTGCTCTCATTGTGACCCATAGATTCTTGTATGTTATACTAGTATTATTTTATTGTAGGAACTAATTTCTTTAATTTCTTCTGTTAGCCATTAGTTGTTCAAGAGAGTGTTATTCATTTTCCATGTGTTTGTGGAGTTCTTAGAGTATCTTTTGCTGTTGACCTCCAATTTCAAGACACCATGTTTGGATACAGGGGCTGACTTCAGTTCACCTCCTGGCGGTGCCAGCTGAAAGTGGGAGCCAGCACAGAGCCTCAGGTCACGAGGTTCCCAATAGCATGGCAGGTCAATAGTGGGAGGTAGGGTGGAACCTCAGTTTGGAGGGTTTGCTGTGGAGGTGCTGGTCAGTGGTGGGAGCCAGGACCATTTGAAGTATTTCTGATTGTTATATAATTTTGAAATGACTGGTCCATAGTTGATTTGGTCCAGGAATGCTAAATGTCTCATGTACAGAAAAATGAGGAGCTGTTTTGCATGCCTGAAGCAGCTCCCCTTGGAAGCACTGCATAGACTATCAGCCAAAGACAACTTAAAATATCACTTTTTGAAACACACTGGGCACGTGATTCCAGCTGATATATGGTTGTGTATGTTTTACATACTATATGTAAGTGTGTAAATTATTGGGTTGGAACACATGGAGCCTATGTCATAGCAGATACCATGGGTTTGAATTGAATATGGGCATCATATGTGTTCAGAAATTGTTGTAAATAAATCAGCTGCATTTGTTGATGGAGAGTAGTTATAATGTTACTAATGCTGCAGAAAAAAAAACTTTTGTTGGGGTGCTTCTACTTCTTATCATGTTTTCATTGTGTATTTTCAAGTAAAGATTACAACTTCAGGATTGCAGGTGCAACTGCTTTGGCTTCATATTATTCTGAGTGCTTGATGCTGTTTGTTCCAATGCAAATTCAGAGGGCAGGAAATAACCAAGTCTGTTTTTATCTGTGGTTACATTGTTCCTGGAAATATAATTATTTTGTTCATTTGAAATTGCTTTTGATCATGCAACAAATTGGTATAAACTAGAGGACTTTGTCTTTTATGGTTTTTTTTGCTGGCAGATAGCAGTGATTATTAACTTGTCATTCTAAATACAAGGTGTGGTTTTATCCAGCAGTTCAAAAATATTGTATTACTGGCAACGTTTTTGTGTTTTAATAAAAATTACCAAGATTCATGTACCTCCTTTGGAGGAAGAGCTGAATTTATGTACTTAACCTGATGTTACTTAAGCTATTAAGTAACCAGACACAGAACACATAAACCTTATTAAATTAACATATTTCACCTGATTATGCAAAATATTGAATAATGACAAAATCATTTAAGAACAGAATTTGATTATTATGCCTAAACTTGAGCAATATTTCTTGGAAAATTAGATTTCAAAGTATACTGAAATATAAACTTTGCACTTTTAAATTTTAGTTTCAGAATAGGATGTAACATTAATGTTGATTTTTCTTTGAGAACACTAGTGAAATACATTGTGGAATGTGGATAACAATCAGGGGCAGCCAAATGGAAGGAATCATCAGAAAAGTCATGGAAATCAAAGGACAAATACCATCTTCCTTTTGTGTAAGCTCTTGGATAATGTATGCAGTTCTAATATCATAAGGAAGAAAATGCTGGAGCTACAGAAATCTGGAAAGAATCCACTAAGATAGAAAAGGAAATAGAATTATATTTGGGTGAGCTCAAAAGAGGACTCTTCCTAGAAACAAAGAAAGGGTGAATGGGAGAGTGATCAGAATCACTTTTGGCATGGTTACTGGATGTTGTTTGATCTTCAAAAGGTGCTACATAAGGTATCTAAAGACAGGCCCTGCTTTCAGATGTGCTTATTCATGGCATCTACCTCTGAAGTGTTTCAGGAATATAAAAATGCAAATATATTCAAAGTGATAGTTTCAAAATGTAGAATTGTCTAATGTTTCAAAAAGGAAATCATGAATTTTTTGGATATACCTCTCTGTCCTTTAGAGACTGAAGTAACTGAGAAAAGAGACCTGAGGGCTTTTCTAGAATCTCCTCTGGGTCATGGAGGCAGATCGCCTCAGCTGTAGGACTTCAAGGCAAACTTCATTTCAATGCTGATATTCCTGTTGTCATCAGAATTACAGAGCAGTTTGGAAAAACAAATGAAAAGCACTGTACCACCATAAATCTACAGTTCACATATGAATTGGATAGTCATATTAGAAGTATTTAAAGGAGACTGGACAACCTCTTGTTGAAGATGACGGAGATTTCTGCATCAGACATGACCAGATTAAAGTTGTGATGTTACAACTTACTTTTTTGAAAAGAATCTTAAGAGAAGAAAATCAGGACCAAATACGTGCGCTGAATGAACATAATATACAATGTTTTAATTGAGCTGCAGACAATGGAACTACCAGTTTTCTTTGTTTCCTTCATTTCCCTCTTTCTAAGTTGTTTTTCATCAGCTTATTAGGTATATATTTACCAAGCTCCTACTAGAAACTGGTATTAGAAGTCAGTAGTATTTTCTCACAGTGTTTATTTGGTGAGTAGTTATGATACTAGTAAGATTAAACTATAGTTTCTTCCTCATGTAGGCAGAAAGAATAATGAGAAAGACAGGAACAGAGTTGAAGAGATGTAATATAGATCTACTAAAGAAATAAACACAATTCAATATGACATAAATTTCCATAGTACTCCTTTGGAAATATCTCATAAATTTTGAGATGTGTTTTCATTTTTTTCTTTTGCAAATACTTTCTAATTTTCCTTGATTGATCTGTGGGTTTCTTAGACTTGTATTACTCAGTTTTCGAGTACTGGGAGATTTTCCTGATTTCTTTCAGTCACTGACTTTCTAATTTATTTCTGTTGTGGGAAGAAATCATACTTTATATGATTTAAATTCTCTCAAGTTTGTTGCAGCTTTCTGACTTTTAATGAATATGCAAAACAGAGCTCTTTAGACTTGTGTAGTCTCTCAGCATGTTGTCGAGTTAAGTAAAATCGTTTCCTAGCTGCTGTAACAAACAAACCACAACTGTCACTAACTTAATGTGTTTATATTTTTCATGCCCCGAAGTATGATTGATGGGCAACTTTCTTTTGATAATTCAGACACTCAGTTTCCTTCATTCTATGTTTTCTTCAAATTTCTATACGGGATATTCTGTACTCAGCTGTCTGAAAGAACATGAAAGATTATATAAGAAAGTTTAAAAGTGCCTTAAATGACTTCTGCTTGCTTTTTCTTAGCTGGCATTTAATTACATAGCTCAACTCTAAGTTGTGTTGTTCAGGGGTATTCTTGGGGAAAGGAGGAACTAAGTTCAGAGTTACCTGGGATGAGGCTGACTTAGATTAAAGCCATCTCTTCATTTATTCTTGAACTTACTGAAGTTATTGGTTATTTTCATTGCTAGATAAGACATCTCAAACTTCTTCCTATGAAATTTTAGACAATTGCAATGAAATCTTTATAGGGTTGTTTGTCACTTGTCTTCTAGCAGTTCTTGATTTTCGATGTTTCCTCTCTGCTCTTGTATATTGAACCAAGCTACTATGAATGTGAATACATCTCCCTTTCTTCATTCTCTAAGACCACACTGAAACATGACATTGCTGTTTCAAAGCCATAGCGGCAAACCTCAGCCTAGAAGACTCTAAGTGGTCATTTTTCTCCAACTTGGATCTTGCCTACTGGCATGTCCTAGTTTCTTCTTTGTCTTCTCTGAAAGTCCTTCTGTTATCACTTAGGTCTAGAATGTCCTGTTCATGGCCAATTTTCTTGTATGTGATGGGTTGTTGGATCGCGGAAGCACTAAATTTGTACAGCAGCTGAGAGTGCTGTTAGGGGTGGGGGTGGAGTTGGTTAGAATCTATCACTGGCTGTGGGACGTGGGAAGGGGTGTAGCCCTTCCCAGCTCCTTTCTTCTTTCTCTGCTTCTTGGTAGGAGCTTCTCTACCTTTGGAGCTTCCACTCTGCCACTTTTGTATTGGAGCTGGCTGAGCATGGGCTGAAACTTCCCAAAATAAATCACGCCTCCGCTCATCTGTGGGTGTCAGCTATTGTGTCTCAGCCCTGTGGATGTGACTAAGATACCTTCCTAAACAAACACACTGATGAGACAAGCAATTGTTTCTCAGTCTCCAGAGGAAATTTGCAAATTATTTACATAACAAAATCAAGCCCGTTGAGCAACAAAATGACAACAAAAACAATAATAAGTAACTTTTCTGCTAAAGGGAAGTATCTTTTATTCAATTAAATGAAATAACTGCAGCCTCTTTGAGGGTCAGTGTTTCTCATACAAAATATTTTGTCCTTGTTTTGTTCACCTAAAAAACCCCTTTACATAATTTTCACAAATAACAGTTTTCTCCCTAAAGAGCTCTCCCCGTTTCCTGGAAGACCTCTCCATTTTTGTCCTTGCTTTGTCTCCTTGAGTACCACTGATCCCAGTGCTACATACAAATAGCATTTTCATAACTTCATGAAATTTTTTTAAAAATGGGAAAAAGTATAAGCTTTCAGAGACTTATTAGGAAAATAAGGCAGACATCCTCTACTCTGTCTGCACATAAGAATCACCTGGGGGACTTCTAAAACTCTTAGTCTTTGGTCACACTTAAGACTGTAGGTTAGATTGTGAAGGGAGCTGGGTAGTGATATACTTGTGAAAGTTCTTCATGTGATTTCAATATACATGCAGGATTAAAAGTTACCAGATTAGAGAAATCCATCCTCAAATTCAAGGAGTTAACTTCTTAGAAGATTGCCAAGTTGCAGTAAGGAATATATGCTCTCAAAGGTGAAGAACTAGGCCTACCTTTAGTGCCACTTCCCTTGGCAAACAGTACAATCCTCATGGCTTACCCTTGTTTTAGAATCCTGTCATTGAGACATGATGTATTGGCTTCTAGAGGGAGTTAGATTGCTGTTATTCCTATAAGTGATAGCATCAACTACAGCAATAATTTGGCTGTCAGATTTGTATATTACCAACCTGGGAATGATTCTCAGTCTGAGTTGAATTTTATTCAGAGGTAATTAAAATATTTTACAATAATTTAAAATAGAGGAAATTTTATTGCATTTCCCATGGCCAAGATTATTAGAAAGCTGATAAAGCTTTTAGAATCAGTGATATGATGGAAATATAATAATGATTAAATTACTGAGTTCATTTTTCCCCACATTTCAGTAACTGCTTATAAAGGATTTGGAGAATTTTAGCTGGGCGTGGTGGCTCACGCCTGTAATCCCAGCACTCGGGAGGCAGAGACAGGAGGATTGCTGAGTTTGAGGCTTGCCTAGGCTACATAGTGAGCTCAGGGCCAGCCTGAACTACAGAGAGAGACCCTGTCTCAAAAAACGAACAAACCCCCTCCCCCAAAAAAAAGATTTGGAGAATTTTATACTTATATATAAGATATATACTGAATCTTCAGGATGTCTTGCATGTGTATGTGTGTATGTATGTGCTCATGTGTATGTATGTGCATGTGCATGTGTGTGTGTATGTATGTTACTAGATTGAAGCTAGGCCTTTGTACTGGGCTAGAACCCCAGGCTTTTTAATTATTTTGAAATATTGACACAGGGCCATGGTAAATCACCAAGGCTGAGCTCAAACCTGTGATCCTCCTTAACTCAGCCTCCCAGAGTGCGGGGATTAGGGGTGTACCTCCATACTCACCTACAGGATTTTCCTACCCTTAAACACTTCCAGCTTCGAATAATCAGGGACTATCATGGTTTCCCATTCTTATAATTTCCTTATCTTATCAGAACTGTTAGTACATTGTAGTCTTTCAAGTCATCTTCGACTTTTTATTCTACTCTCTCCCCAAACTTTGTGGCCATCAAAAGAAATTCTTTCTGAAGCATCTTTAAAATGCTTTCTATCCTTTATAATGAAACTACTGCTTTTTGTAGATCAGGCCTTTGTTACTCAGCTTCTTAGCTGGTATCTCAGCTGTTGACAGCCTGTCTGTCTCTCTAATTAATCTTGCTCATCTGTGAATTTTATCCTCTTTTTTTTAACTTTAAGAATCACTTTTAGTAAAACTACAAACCTAAGCTTCTTAGGGTCCTTCTTCGGGTCTCCTTAGCAGGAGCTTCTCTGGTACTCCACCTTACGGCTCCAGTTCCCATACGTGCTGAAGATGTAGCTTTTCCATAGGAAAGTTCTGGAAGGAAGAAATAAACAGAAACAATATTGAAGGGAAGTGGCACTTATAAGTAATCATCAGGCAGCTTGAAGATTGCTCTCAATACAACATAGTACTCTGAAGATGCAGTCTAGTTGATTTACAAAAATACAATTCATTTATTTCTGGTAAAATTAATTACTCTGTGTATTAGATAAATATTTAACACCTTGCCTAGTTTTAAAGGGATGAGAATAACTTCTGAACCCCTTTCTTCTTCATAACAGTGGGACCTCAAAGAAGATCCTGGGGAAGTGGATTTAGGGCTCATGACAAGTTTATGAGTAAGGAAGTTGTCTTTGAAATGCATACACAACTTAGACTTTTATAAATTGATTTTATTGGTTCATTTTTTATATCCATTATGATCACATTCAACATTGAGAGTTTGTACCAGTACATGACACAACTTGATTCTCATTTTTTCCCATTCCCTTGCCCTCCCTAACTTAGTCTTTAAAACTCACCCCCTCCAAACCCAGGATGCTCATTGGCCTTAGTATGTTCATTTTCCCCCTTAGGTGCTTCTTCTCTAGGGAGTTGAGGCCAAGTCCTCTACATGCTAAGAGGCAGGCATAAGTGAGAAGGTTTTCAGTGTTATAGTTGACTTTCCTATCTCTTTGGACAAAGCACCTTTGTCTCTTTGGGCTACTCTAACAAAATATCACAGAGTCGGTGACTTACTAATATGGTTCTGGAGCTGGAAGGCCGAGAGCAAGTGTGAGCATGTTGGTGATGTTAAGACCCTGGTCTTTTGCTCACAGATCCTTTAGCTGTGTCTTCAGAAAGTATCTTCATTTGCTCACGAAAAGCCTTAAGGAGGAGGCTAAGAAGTTTAAAAGTTGTGGTTATGCTGAAAATGATGATCAGATAGGTAAAATTCTCAGAGGAGCAAATTGAAAAGACAGAGAAGCTGTAAAAGACGTGATACCAGCTAAGAGGCTGAGTAACAAGGACCCGATCTAGAGACGGTGGCAGCTGAAACACAGAGGAGGCAAAAGATCTGAAAGACATTCCCCAGTGAGAAAGTATTCATGCGATGGTCCTGGAATTTGGGGAATTAGAGCAGAAAAAAAGTAAAGAATGATTTGAAAGTTATCTCTGTTCTAAGAGAGGGTGCACAGGAAGGAGTTCTTACAGGCACCCAAGGGTGCTTGACTACCAGAGCCTCTGATTTTCAGGAAGCATTTTTCTTGAGGTTCACTGGGGGAATTTCCAATCTTCAGAGCTAAGTAATAACTATACTTTACAAGATACATGTATAAGTGATAGTGTGAAATTATATTGAACAGCTCCATCATTGATAATTTTAAAAATTTCTTCCAATCTTTGATATATTATTATGAGGATTACTAAAGAGATTAAAGATCCAGCTCAAAAATGGGCATCTGAAATGAATGGACACTTCTCAGAGGCAGAAGTCAAAGCAGCCAAGAAGCATATGAGGAAATGTTCAACATCACCAGTCATTCGAGAGATGCAAATGAAAACAACACTGAGATTTCATCTCACTCCACAAAGAATGGCTGCTATTGTGAAATCAACCAACAATAAGTGCTGGCGAGGCTGTGGGGAGAAAGGAACCCTTCTCCACTGCTGGTGGGATTGCAGACTTGTGCAACCACTGTGGAGATCCGTGTGGAGATTTCTCAGAAAACTAGGACTAGGGGTCCCATTCAACCCTGCTATTCTCCTGCTAGGAATATACTCAAAGGAATTTTAAAAATCACATTGGACAGACATATGTACATCCTTGTTCATAGCAGCTCAGTTTGTGCTAGCTCAATCTTGGAAACAACCTAAATGCCCATCAACTGGAGACCAGATAAAGAAGATGTGGCTTTTTAATAAAAATGGAGTATTACTCTCCCATAAAGAATGACAAGTTTCATTCATTTATGTGCAAATGGATAAAACTGGAGGACACACTAATAAGTGAAATAAATAGATCACAGATATGCAAATACCGGATTTTTTTTTTTGGTATGAGCACCTGTAGCTGTAAATGAGTTCTAGAATGTATGATAGTTTTTGTGAAATAGGAAATATCCAAAGGGAATTTGGTGTGGGAATGTAATGAGGGGAAGGGATAAATATGATACTGAAAGAAAATAAAAGAGCATGTATATAGGTGTGGGTGGGTGGGTAGGGATGTGGGTAAAAATGAGAATTAACTTGTGTCCTATACTGGTACAAATTCCCAATGTTGTGTGTGATTGTGAGCTGTATATAAAATGTACCAATAAAGAATTCAATTAAAAAAATGAGCAATTGGAATGAATAGGCATTTCATAGGAGAAAGCATACAAAGACAAAGAAACATATCAAAATGTTCAGCATTTTGGCCATTAAAGAAATGTAAGTCAAAACAACACCAAGACTCCACCTTACCCCAGTAATAGTGTTCATTTTCTAGGATTCAAAAACAGCATATGCTGGGAGGTTGGGGATGAAAAGGAACACTTGTAGATTGTTTGTGGCACTAAATGTAAATTGGTTCAACCACTTTGGACATCACTATGGACAATTCTCAAAAATTGAAAGTGAAGCCCCCCAAGGAGTTAGTGTCATCCTATTATGATGATACAGACATGCTCAAGTTAAGTGCTTCACTCACAGCAGTTAAACCATGAAAGGGGCCTATATGACCATTAACAGCAGGTAAATGAATAAAGAAAATGTGATATATCTGTGTGTATTTAAATATTTATGAGTATATGTACATGGAGACATAGTATATGCATGCATTAGACATAAAGATACCTTTGAGCCATTTAAAAGAGAATGGACCATAATTCTAACATAGGTCAGTTACAAAAGATCAACTGTCATGTCATATTCTTTAATATGAAAGTCTCAAAACACAAATGATTTAAAAAGCAAAATAAAGAGTCATGATAAGAAACAGGAAGGTAAGTTTTAGTGATAGGAAGGAAATCTGAGGGAGAAGCAAGTGGAAGAATGGGGGGCCAGGGAGTAAAGTTATGAAATGTGCCTATGTCAAGTTCCCAGGCTGAATGTACTTGCTGTGAATTTCCAACATGCACTAAAAAAATCTTTGATGAGATTAATTTTGACATGTTTTTGTTTCCCTGGAAAATTATTTGAGAACAATAAATTAAGGTTTCATTATATTTCTTTATTTTGGAGCATACACACAGGCAATCTCTTACAGTTTTTCAATCTCTCTTTACTTACACAAGCTCTTTCCACTTTTCCTTCTATTCTTTTTTTCTGGTCCCACTCTTCCTTTCCTCCTCCTTCCTCCCCAGTTTCTCTCCCCCTTCTGACATTTTCTTCCTATTTCACAATATCTGTTATATATTACCTTTTTAGTTCCACACACCAGAGAAACATGCTTACGTATTATTTCTTCACTGTGGTTTCTCATTTATGCCTTATGCTTGGAAACTTTCTCTTGAGGAGTTTAGCTAATGTGTTGCCTGGGTCTTGATGCTTTCAAATGATTGACTTTTGTGATTATAATTATTTTTATTGATACTGTCATTTATTACTTCTGCTTTTTGAGGTTGTCATTTCCCTATTCTTTTTTAAATTTTTTGAGTTGGATGTTTAATGAATGGGGTTTTATTATTTTGTTTTATTTATATTTAATGTTATCAATTTTCCTATGCTCATTACTTTATCCATAGAATCTGATAATGAGTATTTATTCCAATGTATTATAGAAATTCTTAAATTTTAGTTTAAATTTCTACTTTAATGGAAAAATCATGAAATGTTTTATTGTTAAATTTCCAATTGGGGGTGTTTAAAGTTTCTATTATGAATGTATGATTTATTTGTGATATCTTTGATTTGATGAGAATTATGAAAGTTTTCCCTGTGAGTGTTATATGAATTTTATTATAACAAAATAGCTCCTTTGAAAACCACGTGATTTTAATCATGTTTCTGTTTATTTTTCCGCCTGGAGCTTCTGAATTTTGAAGGTTTCTGTGCTGTTTGGATACAGATGGTATTTTGTGTTTTTTTCCCATTGTGAGCTACAGTACTCAGATCTGTCCTTCATCCTGTTTAACGCTCTTTGGTTTGAATTCTGCATTGCCAGACACCTAACTCTGCAGTTTTTGTTGCATTTTTCCAGTGCATCTCTGTTTACCCTTTTTCCTTCAGTCTTTAGAAATTTAAAGTATGCCTTGCGCTTTGAAATTACGTTTTGCTTTTCTCGTGAGTCAGTCTGAACATTATAAAAAGTTTTTCTGTGAGCATAAAAACAACAACCGAGGATGACGGGAGCTATAAAGAAGAAAACCCAAGCACTTCTAATCTTCCACTTCAAGGACTAGTGCTGTTAGCACTATGTTGTATTTCATTTAGTTATTTTTCTGCTCTTTATTATACATTTGTTGTGAAATATTTCTGCTTTTCATGCTGCCTCTTTTGAGAGAGCATTTTATCCCTCAGGATGTGAACTGCATTTTCTACTTATTTTCAGAACCATCAAGTGCAATGTATTCACTTTTTATGTATCTCTACATTCAAGTGTTTTGAATGCCCACTCATGTATTTATATTAAAGTTTGCATAGGATTTTTAAAACTGCTGTTAGATTTTTCCATTAAAATTTGAGTCCTATACATTTTGTGGTTATATGAAATATACTCTCTGATTTAGTCTTACAGATATCTTCAAGGATAAGTCAAGATTGTGTAGGATGGCCATGTAATTTGTTCTTCTAATTGGGACTCTTCAGAAGTGAATGATGAGCTATTTGTATTCAGATAAGAACAACTAGGACTGTTTAGGGAAAACTGGGAACTGTGAGCACCAAGCAGATGAAGCTCTTGGCCCTGAAGATACCTGAAAATGTGGTTCTGGGCTAGCTGTCCACATTCTGAGACACCTACGACTGTTTCTCTCTCTCTTTCAATCTCTCTCTCTCTTTTCCTCTCTCTCTCTCTTTCTCCCTCCCTCCACAAATTATTTCTCCTCAGAAGTCTGCTTCTTTTCTAACTAGTTGATACTTTGATTGTCCTGTTAAGAAACTTCTGTTTGTCATCATTATTGGTCTTGCTTGATGTTTTTGAATTTTTATTTTGATCTTCATGTTGAATGCATACATACAGTTTGAGTGAATTCTCAAAAATTAACCAGTCTCTCTGCTCCTTATGTTTAACATTACATTTTCTATTTCCCAGGGCCATGTGCTCAACATCTTTGCTCAAATGTCTTTGTCATAATCTTGTTCCCTTTTTCTTAATTCTTGTAGTCAGGATACCTGTTGAGGGTCTGGAGGCCTTTTTATCTAATCTTTCCTAATCTGAGGAACATCTGTGAGCTCAAACTTGTTATATTGCTGTTTTTTGTTACTGGATATTCAACTTCCTAGTGCTGAATGATCACGTAAGACTGAGTTTTTTAAAAAGATGAATTTGTGCCTACCTGACCTAATGATGGTACCAGCAGTTATACTGACAAAGACAAGAAAAAGTTGTAATGAGCAGTAAATCCCTCATTTGACCAGATTTTTCTTCAACTAAATTTGTTGCCTGGACATTTGTGTCATAGGCAACAGCATTATCTTTGTGATGACATAACTTAAATTTTCACCACTGAAGACATCCTGAAGTAGCTTCTGAATCTTGGAAATGTCAACAGAGCCGCAAACATGGTTGTCTTGGACCTACAGATTCATCTTTATTGATATCATGAAATGCTTTCTTCATAGACTCCAGCATGACAGAAAACACGTCATCATTTAGTTGTCAGAATGTCTCCATACAAAAAAGATGTAGAGAAAATCAGTCTGAACTTTACCCTGGATAAAAGTGTGTGTGTGTGTGTGTGCATGTGTGCACTTAACACATTCAAAAGAATCAATGTTAGATAATCTTAAGTTCTCACTAATGTCTTTATTATTTTGACCTTGACCTTGATATTGAAATTTTTGATCTTTGGTCAAAGAAATTTTCTTCTGGAGTCTCTGGCCAACCCCCAACTGCGGATCACAGTAAAGGCTCTTAGGATTTTTGAGCAAAGGTCTGCCATCATCTGTGGATGACTACTCTTCCTTTGAAAAACAGCTCATGGCCTGATACTGGTACTTGCTGAAGGACAAGGGAATACAGAATGGGTAGTAAAAGAAGGTAGGTGACATAGCAGCTGTGGCCCCATAATCAGTGACAGACATGAGGAGCTTAATTATACTATTTATTTCCTTATATAATTCTAAAATAATGTAGATACTTAATATTGTCCCTTAAGGATTATTAAACTTAATTTATCATGTTCCAGTATATGTGCTGCTGAAGTGAGCATAGTTTATCAGGTTCTAGTAGTGAAATGTTAAGAGTAAGTATCATCCAAAGAAAACTTGCCTTCTATTCTGGGGAAGGAATTAATGCTTTTCCATGTGTACGGGAGATAATTATAACACGTTAGGTGTAATTATGAACTTTACTGTATTTGGGGACTGGATTAAAGAAATGTGTCTGGTGGTCGGGTTGACAAGTGGTGAACTGTGTCAAACTGAGTAAGAGAAGCTCAGCTAAAATGGCTTAGCAATTCTCCACCCCAGAGTGTGGAAGACCCACCCCAGGCTGGCATGTCTTCTGGTCTGGATGGTATAAAGGGGAAATGAAAGAAGTCTTTGAATTATTTTTCTTTTTAAATAAAAAGCAAATTTATTTTTTTATTTCATTAGTGCATATTTGCAATATGTGGTATTTACCATTATCTTAGTAAGTGGGTAAATGTATTGATTATATCTTGATTCTTTTCATTTCTCTTCCCCTCTCCACCCACATCCCATCCCTACCTTTGTCTCTAAATCCCTTTTCTTTATTATTTCTTTCATTTATGTTTGTGACATAACTGACTACATTCATTGTGGGTAGTTGGTACATATATAAGACTCATTTTAAAACTTTTTATATCCCTGCCCCCTCCCCTCCACTCCTTGTCTCTTTTTCTATTCTCATTTACAAGATACCTACCCCATTTCCTTTTATTAATTTTTCATTTTGTTCTCTCTTTTTTTTTGAGAGGGTCTCGCTTCAACTACCAGTGGGTGGGGACCAGCGATGAAGTTCCTGTCTGCCTGGCCCCTGAGCCGTCATCTGGAGAGAAACATTAAAGACATCCATTTAGTCACTGGCAGGAAGTGAACAAACAGGCACGGAATAACACGTGAAGTTACAAACATGGAGAAGAATAATGCCCTGAAGTTCTGAGATGCAGAGGAAAAAAGAATAAGAAAACATAATAGAGAAGGAAGAGCAGAGGACGTGTTTCTGTCGTACTCTTAGAGTGCTGTCTGATGCGCTGCTTCTACAGCATTCCGAGGCAATGTGAGAGGCATTTTAAAACATATTTTCTTGCTAGGCATGGTAATTCACACCTATAATTCCAGCACTTGGTAAGCAGAGGCTGGAAAATTGCCCTGAGTTTGAGGCCAGTCTGTTTCATCTACTGAGTTTAAGTCCAGCCTGAACTATATATTATACTGAGACCATATGTTGAAAACCAGAACCAAAAAAAAAAAACAAAAAAAAAAAAACAAAAAAAATGTATTTTCTTTAAATTACAGGAGAAATAGCGTAATTTGTTCCTTTGGTCTCAAGTGCAAAATACTATACATTTTAGAAAAATCAAGCATTCTATTCCACCTCTTCACCACATTGGTGAGCACGTCTCTCCTAGCGGGGAAAAGAGGTTTTAAACTAAGTTTATAGTTTAAGTTTCATTTCAGAGTCCCCGTTGATTGTCTCATCAAACCTGCCAACAAGTTTGGAAATATTGCATGCGAGCAATGTCTTATTTCTATCATTTTATTACTGTTATTAATAAGTAATTTCGTGTGAATTTGGGTGAAAAGAAATTCAGATTATAGGGGCATCAAAAGCCTCAGCTGTGATAAAATGGGCCGTACCTGTAGCATCCTCGTCCTAACGTGCTTCCGGCAGGATCTGTGTTGCTTTGAGTAGGAATGGTGAGAGAGATACATTTGGCTTCTCCTTCAACTTCCTCCAGGCAAACTCCTCACACTGAGGTGATGGGAATCCACACGTGGGGCAAAAATGTAATTTTACAGGGGGCGTGGCTGACGGGGAGGGTGGATAAATGGAATAAATACATCCTAGTGGGAGACTTCCGGGCAATGTCTGCTATTCGCTGTGACCTCCTTTGCTCTCATTGACAAAAGCACCTGCTCTTTGAGCTTCTGAGGACAGAACGTGCCTCTTCCTTCCGATACACTGTAGGTTGTTGCTACTCTGAAGAAGCAGAATCATTATCAGACAAGAATTAAGTTTGGATGTCAAGATAAATTATACTGTACAGTTGCAGAAAGCATGAAATGTCTATTATACCCGGAGGCTTTCTGGGAACAGCGAGAGTGAAAGGAGCAAAGTGGGTGAATTCTGTTGGGATTTTTATAGTGGCAAATGGATGGTGCTAGAGTGAGGAATCCTACATGCAGACAGAGGCTGGTGTAGCTTGAATTCCCGCCAGCAACCAAAGCAGGGAGTATATCAGTTTGCTCGGGTGGGAGGAAGAATGTGAGGCATGAAAATGATCACTGACAAACCAAAACTCAGTTGTATCATGATACTTCTATCAAGGACACCTCCAACTCCTTAGATCAAGAGCAAGTTGCTGCCTTTGCCAAGACATGCGCACTTAGAAACTGCTCGAAGTTAATGCACAGAGCACATTAAATCATTACTTCTCAAACCTAGGCCTGTTTCTGTGCTTATGTGTCACATCATATGTTGCGTTAAACTTTCTCTAAACTCATCATTCACTCATTCTTTATGGGTTGTTTAAATTTGCTAGTATTTAGTGTATTCAAGTAAAATTAAAACAAAATACATATATTAGTTTAATCCGATCAAGTAATTTAATAACATTCTCTCTAAGTAATAACTATGATTCCAAACAGTGCTATCTACAGGATCTCCAAGGGGGAAGGACCGGTACTAAGAGGCAGAAATCAGAGAACTCACAGGGCTTCATTACCCTCTGTAGTTTGGTGGAAATGTAAAATATGAAGAAGAAGTATGGTGCCACATGTCAGTAATCCCAACTCTGGAAGCCTCAGGCAAGAAGATGGCAAATTCAAGCCCAATTTGGGCAAATTAAAGACTAAGAAAGACTCAGTTTCAAAATAAAAAAAAATAAAAAAGAAAGATTTGAGCATCTAGCTCAGGACGCGGGTTCAAACCTTAGTGCCAGTTGTACAACACAGGCACGTGAACGATGCGGGCAAAGGCAGCCCTTCTTGCTCTCGATTAGTCCTTTCTACACAGGCTAGAGAAGACCCTGCGAGAGGAAAACCAGAGATAGTCCTCCTGGGTTTGTGGCAACTGTGGAGGGAAAATCAGTGCGCAGCAGACAGAGGTGGGAATTCCTGCGAGATTCAGCAGGGGCAAAGCTCTGCCTCGGTTCCGGACCAGGCTCCAGGCGATGGTTTCCTTCCAGGAAAGGTCTGCAGTGAACCCCACATGACGGGTAGAGAACCAGGGCCTTTGCCAGACTGGTTTCACTGAAAGAGGAAAAGCCTGCCAAGGGCCTCCTCATGAGCCTTGGGAGGAGCAGGACAACAGAGGGACAGGCCAATATGCTGAATAGAAACTGGGGGAAATAACCAGAAAAATATAAAATCGATATTTTGGAGTCATTTTTTAGATCAGGTGCGGATGTATCCAATGGGAGTAGATGTCTGGAGTAGATGTCTGGCAAGCTTTCGAAGGAAGGAAGCAAAATAAATTTGGGGCAAATTCCAGGTTCTATTTATTTATATTCCACGCTTTTAATCAATCAAAAAAATCTTTATAGGGAACTTATTGTGTATAAGGCCTTACTGTTCATACAAGAAATAAAAATATGGGGAAAAGGAAGGATCCACCGTTGCAAAAATTTGTATAGTGGCTCAGTGCTTAGAAAGATAGAGATGAAGTCTTGACTAGTGGAAAGTGCCAGGAAATTCAGGTGACAATAAAACCAAGAGCATCCCAGTGTCTACCTAGGCTTTTGGAAAAGGAGCTGCTTTTCACCGATGGGACAGTGAATATGGATTTTTTTTTTCCTAGAGAAAAGCCCCATAGTTTTCAAAAACAGACAAATGCGAACTAAATTTCAGCGATGGGTTTTCCTACCTCTCAATGCCGAGATGAGACTGATGTAGAACTTCAATTTTTTTTGTCATTTCCTAAAAGCAGAAGTAAAGATAAGGCCAATTAACAATCGTGAGATCACTTCCTTTCCAGGACTGTGTACTGTCGTCATCCAACCTTCACACAGAACTGCCTTTCTTTCACTCCAGCGCACTAGTACCCAGTGCACCAAGTACTCTGCACACGCGAGCTGCGTACCTGAATGAACACCTGGCACAGACGAAGGATTCCAGTGATTGGTTGGAGCAGGGTTTCTCGAGTCCTCTTGATATCTGATTGGCTAATGCTTTGTCCTGGGGGCTGTCGTGTATGTTGTCAGCTGTTCAGCCACGTCCTTGGGTTTCCCCGTGAAAGGACACGGGCGAGCTTCTTTCCATCCCAGCTGTGACAAGTAAACGTAGTCTGGAGGCGCCAAATCCACTGTGCTGAGGCCTGCCGCTGCCAACGAAGCGCCCTTCAACTAAGAGCGGGGTCTGCAAACTGGTGGGAGGAGCAGCGAGAAGAATGGTACGTGGTGCTGGTTTAGAACCAGAGAACTCCGAGAACCCCAGAGGGCATCCTCCTTTGGGGTTTGCTTTAAGGGCACCGTAGCTTGCTTTTCCCGTGACGCTCTTGGAGCTGTTTAACACAGAAGTACCATGATACTTGCCCACCCGATACGTCGTCTCCTCTTCCATCCTTAGTAGCAGATCTGTGCCTGACTTTTTGGAAGAACTGGCCCAGACATAGCTGCAAACAGGATATGTTTATATCTGGTGCTTCCAGCCTTCCCTGCCCATATTTCCTCATTGGTTTATTACTCATTTCTTTTTTTTTTTTTTTTTTTGAGTCAGGGTCTCGCTTTGTAGTTCAGGCTGGCTCTGAGCTCACTATGTAGCCCAGGCAAGCCTTGAACTCAGCAATCCTCCTGTCTTTGCCTCCCGAGTGCTGGGGTTACTGGCGTGAGCCACCACGACTGGCCTTGTATGTGGTTACCGGGGATCGAACTCAGGGCCTTGTGCTTGGGAGGCAGGCACTGGAACCACTGAGCTAACCCTCCGGCCTCTTATTACTCATTTTTACCCACACATTTCCTTGCATTCACTGGCTGCCCGGCAAGAGCAAAGTTTTCTGGCTCTCACCAAAAACCCACTGTGATTTAGTGTAATAGGTCTAAAGAGGGGAGGATAAAGGACTAAATTTCTAATAGTGGAAACACAGGCCCTTTGAGACCAGGTAATCATAACAGGGGCAGCTTGAGCTAATACATTAACCATTAACACATTACTTGGATAGACAGTTTTTGTATGTCTCATTTAGTTTTAACTACTATCTTAGGATAAGGTCAGTTTACATGGCATTTCCACGAAACAAATGTTGAAGTGTTAAGGAAGTATCTTATTGTCGAACAGGCAACAAGTAATGAATGTCGGCGTTGAGCTTGAGAGATTTGGTTTCTAAGAACTTTCCTCTGAAATCGCTTCTCAAATATACCACATGTGTAATCATGGCTTTCTGCACCCATGTCTAGATCTGGCCTTGTGCATCCTGACCACTGCAATAGGGACAGGAAAGCTGAAGTTGGGATCGAGCTCTCATGAGTCAGGGTGAAGTCTTGGAAAACCAGGGGCAAGAGCCAGACAGCCAGGTTAATATCAGAGCGATCTCAAGGTCAGGATTCAGGAAGGCGGAATGGGTTCCCCGGGGATCTAAAACGGCAGAGAATCGGGAGTGCGACTGGACCGGTTCTGGTGGTGAGAATGCCCGGAAGTGAGGTGCAATGCAGCTTTAGGAGAGGATTCAGGCTCTAGACTCTGAAGTACTCGGCGCTGCCTGTCCTGGGAGCTGGCTGTCCTGGCGTCCGGGCCTGACAGAGTGAAATGCAGAGGTCTGGTTGCAACACCTGTCCCATCGGAATGTGGTTCCGTCCAGATCTTATTGTCACCGCGATCACAAGAAACAGACAGAGGCAAGACTCGTGCAAGGCCCACCCACTAGCTTCCGGATGGATAGTTAGTATTCAAGGGTGTGATTCAGAGAAACCAGCAAACAAATAAAGGCACTATCACCGCCAAAAATGTATCGCTTGCCTGCGTTTTATTGTACATTACATGTCACTATCAAAACTCAATTATTCGAATTAGAGCTCATGTAAATATCCATGAGCAGTGTGATAGGGAGAGCCCATTTTCCATTAGATTCTTTACAGTGTTCGAGGTTTCTTTTGAACTATTTTTTTCTACCATGAAAATATTTAGTTAAATTCTTTACTACTGTAATTAGTTAAACTCTTTTTCTTTCTCTCTCTCTGTAATGGATTGTGGGAACATCACTCTGAGTAACTAGGGTCAAAAATTTCTCTGTAAAATGTTCTGGCCATTTTTCAGAGAATTCAACTTTTTCAGAAATCAAACCTTTTTTTTTTTTTTATAGTAACAGACATTCTGCGGCAAAAAAGCTCAAGAATGATATAGTATGGCATCATTTCACCAGATGCTAATTCAGCTTTGGGTATTGAGAACATGAGAGAAAATAGTTCCAATGTTGCCAATAAAAACTTGCAGCATTTTGTACTTCACTATTAAACATTGAGTTATAGATATTTAGGCAGAATTTCAAATTGGAAAACGGCTTGTGTGCATGCACAAGTGCTATTCAAGAAAGCAGGTCACTGCAGACATCAGCTGAGGTTCGGTTAATGAGAACATTCCGTAAATGCTCACGCTGGGAGACATGTTTTATTAATATCCTGTCACTGGTTTTCAGCAATGCCTGGAAAATGGCTCTGAAACTTTCTACAAATCTGAGCTATGCCAGTGAAAAGTGGGAATGTGTGTGGGTTGCCTGGGCTCTCCTCGGTGGGCCCTGCACGCAGAAGATGCTGCGGCGTGCGGGTGGCTGGGGTGGGGGAGGGGCAAGCCGGAAGTGGTGCTAAATGAAAGCGAAGACAGGAAGGAGAAGCAGGGCTGTGGGTGAAAGGGGCGAGCACTGCACCTGAAGGTACGAGCCAGGCTGCCTCTGAAGTGGGCCGTCGGGGGTGTGGGATGTGCACGTA
This sequence comes from Thryonomys swinderianus, assembly GCA_004025085.1. NCBI lineage: Eukaryota > Metazoa > Chordata > Mammalia > Rodentia > Thryonomyidae > Thryonomys > Thryonomys swinderianus. Next base: position 28,963 of record PVIC010002824.1, read on the forward strand.
GGTGGAACCATCGTGTCTATATCTTCTAAGAAGAGCAGTCTCATTAGGTAGCCTTAACTGCTCACAACACTCTTTTTTTTTTTTTTTTTTTGGTACCAGGAATCGAACTTGGGTCCTTGTGCTTGCGAGGTAGTGACAGTACCACTTGAGCTAAATCCCTGACACAACAATCATTTTTTAGGCATCTTTTAAAAGATATGCTTAGCCTTTAATTAACATGAAAGTTAGGCATGAAATGTTTCAGGTACACATATAGGGATTAAGATGCTAATAAGCACTCAACATCACTTGGCTTAATAAATAATATATTGTACATGTGGTTGAGACTTATCTCTAGAAGCACCATCCTGAATTTTGTGTTTATTATTTCTATTTGCATTAGTATTATTTTATGACATATGTAAGTATTTTATATAGTACTCTTCTATATATTTTAAATTTTTAATTAAAACTATGTACCTTTTGCAAAACTCACTTTATTCCCAGATATTTATGTATTTATTTTTAATTTTTGAGACAGGGTCTCGCTTTGTAGTTCAGGCTGGCTCTGAGCTCACTATGTAGCCCAGGCAAGCCTCGAACTCAACAATCCTCCTGTCTCTGCCTCCCGTGTGCTGGGATTACAGGCATGAGGCACCATGCCTGGCTCTTCCCAGATTTTTAAAAGGTATAATCATTTTAACGATTGTTAAATATTCTATTTAATAAATATCCCACAATTATTTCTTCACTTTTCTGTTGGTGGACATACATGAGATTTTTTTTTCAGTAAATCCTAAAGTAGAAATTCTGAATCATAAACTTTATGTGTATAATATTTTCCTAGATAATTGTGTATGGGGGGCTATTAACTATAGAAGTCATGCATTTATTCTATATACTTTTTGTCAGTTATAGTCACACTAATCAAGAGTTTCTTTCATATGTTGTAAGTAACGGAAGATTTCAATGTTGATGAACTTACTACTCTTTCTTTTTAGTTTGGACTGTTGTACCCCAAGATCACAAATATGTTTTTCTAAATTTTCTTTTTAAGCTGTGAAGATTTGATTTCAAAGTTTGCATTTAGGTATTATTCCATTTTGAGTTTATAACTATGTGTTTATAACTGTGTGCTAATTGACACTTTGGGTGAATGACCAGTTACTGCCACACAATTTTTAGGGCCCAGCCAGTCTCTGCCCACTGGTCTGTGAGGCAGACTGCTCTGAACATCAGCAGGTTGCCACCAGCCCCGGATCATGCATTATTTACTCATCTATCCTAATGCCAATACTATGATGTATTATTTACGGTGGCTTTATAACAAATCTTGATATTGAGGATATTATTGACAGGTTAAATAGTCAGGCTTGAGAATACTTCATCACATGGAAAGAAGACAGCAGATTATATGTATTTTCTCTGAGTTTATTTATTCTTTTTTGCAAATTAAACTCTTACATATGAATTTTATGAGAAGTTTTCAAAATTCCTTCAAAAACTCTGATAAGGATTTTTCAAAGATTACAACAAGAGAATGCAATTATTTCTGAAAAATATTCCTGGGCTTAAAAACAGCAATGAGATACTACTACATACCTTTTAATGGAAAAGGCATATATTGGCTAAATTTCAAAATAAAGACAAAAATACAGTTCCAAATGCCAGTGAGGATGGGAACAACAGGAGTTCTTACTCATTCTTAGTGGAATGCAAAATGTGTAGCCCCTTTAGAAAACATTTTGTAAGTTCTTACACAAATAAATCTTCTTATCATATAATGGAGCACTTGTGTTCCACAGACTTCATCCAAATACATTGAAAATTTATGTCTACACAAAAAGTTACATATAGATCTTCAAAATGACTTTATTAATAATTATCAAAATCTAGAAGCAGCCAAGATGTTCTTTAGTGTGCAAATGGATAAAAAAATCGGTACATCCAGATAATAGAGTAATATTCATCCATAAAAAGAAATGGGTGCCACAAAAAGACACAGAAGAAACATAAACATATTTTGCTAAGTGAAAATCAAGCCCATCACAGACACCTACATACTATGTAATTTGAAATTTTTATATACAACATTTTGGAAAAGGCCAAACTGTGAGGATAAAATATCAGTGGTTGCCGTGGGTTGGGGACAGGTCAGAGGGGTGAATAAGAAGTGGTGTTGGAGAACTTTCAGAACTGAGGCAACGAAATGCAATTAGGTTGACCTGGAGGTTCCTGATTATTTGTCAGCTTTTGTTACTATAACAAATACCAGACGTGATCTAGTTAGGGAGAAAGAGACGTTTACCGGGCAACGCCGGTGCTCAAGGGCACGGTTCCAGCTTCAGTCCAGTTCCCCTGGGCCTCCAGCCGCTGTGGGGATGGTGGGTGGTGAGGACGGGGCGATTGTTGGAGCAAGGGTTCCTGTCTCAAGCCAGAAGGCAGAGGAGAGGGAGGGGTTAAGTTACATTTTGATAGCAAGAGAAGGACACAAGTCATGCGGAGCTATTTCCTGTCCTTGGTGATCTGAGGATCCTCCTTCACCTCCTCTCTGTAGTGCCACCCTGGGGATCCAGCCTCCCACTGTATGGTTTTTTTTTTTTCTTTTGAGACAGGGTCTCGCTTTGTAGTTCAGGCTGGCCCTGAGCTCACTATGTAGCCCAGGCAAGCCTGGAACTCAGCAATCCTCCTGTCTCTGCCTCCCGAGTGCTGGGATTATAGGCGTGACCACCACGCCTGGCACTGTGGTATGCGATGTTGATTGCTGGTGGATGTGAGTCTCCACGCCCAGCATTATTTGTGGTTACTGGGGATCGAACTCAGGACCTTGCACTTGCAAGGCAGGCGCCAGAACCACCGAGCTAACCCTCTGGCCCAGTTGATTCTATTCTTTACTGTGGCTTTTGGTTCTAAGTAGTGCCTCCAAGAGCTTTTTGTATTTCCTGGTAAACTCTCTCCCCTTTCTTTCCAACCAACTTTATCTCTTGCTTAGAGACATCGAGAGACACCGAGACACTCATGGGGGGAAATATTTTGATTCACTCATAAAAAGTTAATATCCAGAACAGAGAAAGAATTATTAAGAATAAATCAGAGAAAGGAGCCAACTCAATAGAGAAAATTGGCAAAAGAAAATTCAGAATGCAATTTAATGTCATGGAGAGCAATTCCATGATATTGGCAGAAGCCTGAAAGCCTGCTAATACCAGTGCTGCCAAAGACATAGAGCTTGGAAGGTGCTAGTGAGAATCCAACTTAGTGTAGACACTGTTCAGACATTCTGTAGTAGAGTTGAACGTGAGTAGACTTTATGTCACACCCTTTATATTACTAAGTAGATATTCTTGGAAAACTTGAGCACATTAGTGCTACAAGACACCTACTCATATATTAATAGTGGTGTTATTCACAATAGGATAAATGATGCTAAAATCCAAGTGCCCATAAACAGTAAGATGCACAAATAAATATGAGAGATTCATGTTCAAATACTATGATATAGGGGAAAAGAGTCAACTTCAGAACATGTATCATCATTGCTGGTCTTGAAGGTATTCACTATAAAAAAGAACCAAATTACAAAGGAACATATGGTATCATTCCCTTTCAAATGTTTAAACAGAGGGGCACATGGGTCAGCAAGACTAAAACAAAAACAGACTAGAAAATAATTGCAAAGAAATCAGGATTTCTAAGGAGTAGCTCTAAGGGGAGAAGGAAGGGATGCTCAATTCTAGAATGGCTTCTGGGGATGGCAGGGTCCTATTTTGTAGCCTGGGTGGGAGACACATGATGTTTTACCCTTATTTTTTGAACCGTGCAAATGCTTTCTCTGCATTCTTGCAAGCCACATCTTACATATCTAAGAAAAGCACGTGTGGACAGAGAGCTGGCCTCCCTCACATTTGAGGGAGCTCAACTCCTCTTGATGCCATTAATTTTGCTCTTTCATCTCAGGAGCCCCTTTCTACTCTGCCCACTATGCTTTTTCATGCCTTTTCCGTCTCCAGACGGCCTTTGTCTGTCTGACCTCTCAACGCTCAGCTCCTGCTGTAAGTCTGTGAGCCTACTCAAGCTGCATTTCTCCAGGAGAAAAGAAATAGTTCGTACATATGCAAGAACATAATTATGTAAATAATAAGTTCATTATCTGAGAGGATTTTTTTATTAGAGACCTTTTGTGTACCAAGGTGTTTGCTAAGCATCGAGATGCACCCCGGGCTGGGCACCCACACAGCCTCTCCTGTGTAGCAGGCAGGTTTTTCCTGGTTTGGCAGAGATGATGAATCGGCAGCAGCTGCTGCTGCAGTGCTGGTTCGGGAGGGATTCTTCCCTCTGCTGTAGAGGAGGAGGTAGCGTCTGTATGGTAGATTTGCTGCCCCTGGGCCTAAAGCCCAAGCACATAAAGGAAAGGCGAAGAGGACAAAGGTTGGTTGCTGCTGTTTAAATGCATCAACGTGAACATGGATGTTAAAACCACACAGAAGAAGACAAAATCTGCTCAACGATCCCTTGCTATTAAATCTTTCTCCACGGTGCTGTTTGTGTTTCCCATTTATTCAGCATTGACAGGAGTTCTTTTGTATGTAACGTCTCAGGTTTCACCGTTTGACTTGAATATTAGCTTCGTAAGGGATAACTTGTATTTACATTGCATGTGGAAATCAGCCCTGTACGTTATATGCCCAAATAATCATTGACTGAGTTGTCTAACATGTTTCTGGATTTAACCACATATCCGGTACCGTTTCCATTTGATGGCTTCCAGGGAACCAATTTCACCTTGCTGGTTTAGCTAAGGGGAGAGAGTGACTTGTATGTTCTGGAAGTGGAATAGCCTCAGACTTTAAAATTCTAACTTGTGAACCAATGTTACATTTAAAAAGATGGGGGAAGATACTCAGTATTTGGCTTATTTCTTCCTTAAAGAAGCCTTTTTAAAATTAAAAATAATGATACTGTACTTCTTTTTATAGCATCCCACCCACATAGTATAATTTCACATAAGTGCTTTATAACATACTTCAAATGTGGGCTGACATATTAGACATGTAACCTTTCATTTTATAGCCAGAAGTAGTTAGATATTTGAGTGCTACACGCCAAACATCATCATTACAACATTTTCTTTTGTGTTAAAAACGTTTTAAGGAGAGAAACGTGTAGACAGTGGATAACAGAAATCAGCTGTGGAGACAGGGTGTGAATATGATGTTTTTGATTTCTTGATGGGAAATTTGTATTTTGGAAGGATGTATTTTGGAATCAGGAGGGAATTAACAACTAAATAAAGGAACATATTTGAAAACTGGAGCTACTGAAAAATCTTACCCAGAGGAAAGCATGATTTTTTCCCCTAAGTTTTAGGGACATTTTAAATTTCAAAAACTCAATTTTGTAAAGGACTGGCCTTGTAAGTCTGTTTATGTTTTATGTTGGATCTTTGTCATGTTTCCCAAAATGGTGCATGTTGGGTGAACACCATACCGGACTCATTGTACCCCTGGATTTAGAGTTAGGAGTGATTTTTCCTCAGAATGTATAACACAGTAACTGAAGTTCAAAGTCCTCCATTACTGATAACCAGATGCCTACTTAGAGAAAGGAAAAGGTGAAGGAGAAGGAAAATGGACACAATAAACACGAAATAACCAATCAGAAAATGGATTTGCCTATTGTCATTCCTCAATACATATTTATTTATAAATATGCCTATTACAATAAATAATTGTTGAAACTGACCGCTGGTTCTCTTCTAAACTGGCAGTGGCATAAATAAAAACCTTGAGGTGTGTACGCGTGAGACAGACCTTAAGGAGGGGATACTTTTCCTTATGGGAGGAAACTGTGCTCTTGACATTGGCTACATCCTCGGACCCTGTTGCTACTGATTTCCTTAGCATATTCCCGTCGTAAGAGCCATTCTGGACACCACAGGATTCTCTGCTGGATACAGTCTGGAAAAGAAGAGCACTAGGTAATTTCTTTCTGCAATAGGTAAAAATCAAAAGAAAATATTCAAAGGGCAATGGGGCATTGGGGTAAGTAACAAGGGGAAGTAACAACAGTAACCAAAAAAAGGGAAATAAAACCTATAGGAGTGGGGGGGTGTTGTAGGGTGGGTGCGGACTAGAATTAAATTGTGTCATATGCTGGTACAAATTCTCGATATTGTGTGAGATCATGATGTGTGTATATAATGTACCAATAAAGATTCAAATGAAAGAGAAAACAACTACTATTTTTATATTGGAGGCTTTGTTAGAGTGCAACTCTGTGTTGTCTATAGTGATTTCATTATAATTTTATATAAATATAAGTAATAGTATTACATCACTTTCATCACTATAATTAGTATGTTTCTTATATAATTAGTACAGTATATGATACATGAGAAGTGGCTGGTATCAGTTGTATAATCGATGCAGTTGATATATGAATATCCTTTAACGTGGGTCAAATGTTGAGAAATTTCAAAATAAAACTTGAACTTTCTACGAAAAATAAACCGAAACTGTGTGAAGTTTTCAGAAAATCTGTCCTAGAGTATATTTTCCAGACAAAATGCTTTGGCTGGATCAACCACAGTTTAACTGCCTATTGTATACAGATATTTTCTTCATAATTTACTTTGGTAGTTTTTTTTAATGCAAAGATTCACTTTATTTTTAAAATTTATCGGTACAGTTTAGGTATACATAATGATCATATCCGTCATAGGGAATTTGTACCTCTACATGATGTATCCTGATTTTTCTTTTTTTCCCATTCCCTTCAGTTCCCTTCAATACTCCTTATTTAGAAAAGCCTCATTTTCATTTTCCTTTCTTTTTTCAGTTTTTCTATTTCCTTCCTTCCTTTCCCATCTCTCTAGTTCCTCCTTCCTTTTGAACATTTTTTCTTATTTCATAGTCTATTATATATTTTGTTCCTTATTTATACTTTTTGTGTCTTACACCAGAGATACAGTGGTATATTTGCAGTTATTTGAAGCATAGCTTCAAGAGCAAGCTTTTGAAAGATACTTCTCATTGTCACGTAAGCAATGGTTTGGCTATCATAGTACAAGGAATTAGTATTCAATTTTACTCACTAAATTTCAATTAATACTAAATTTTAAAATTAAGTATGCATATAATGTCTTCCTAAGTATCAAGATTTGGAGAAAGTACATGAATTGAAAACAGCACGACTTAGAAATGTTTGTGTGAAACTCAGTGTCTTGGAGAATGACTTTGGAAAACGTGCTAGCATTTCAGTGCCCTTCGACTGGGCTAAGTCAAGGAAAGCTGCAGGAATCTTGAATTATTCAGGGGAGTTGGCTTTTTCTTTGACTTTGATTCTGGATAGATAGGTTCAAAGAACACAACAATCATAGAACTTGACAAGGTAATACTCATCAAAATAGGTCACGTGTTTTTGTTTTGTTTTGAGAGCATGTAAAGTGAAAGGTAAGTGTAGGTTACTTTTAAGAGTTCATGGCTATGTTAATAGAATGAAAATAAGTTGCAAATTATCGATCTCTAATACTTTACAAAATCAGCAAAAGTAAATAACAAATATCAGAAAAAAGTTACCGACAGGAATGAAACAGAAAAGAGGCAGAATTGAACACACTCCACCGCTACCATCACCAACAACAAAACTTGGGACCTGAGATAGAAATCTGTTCAGCCGCCTCTGTCTGGGTTTAGAACCCTGAATGAAGAAACTGTTTCCCGGGATATGACAGTCGTTAAAGGATGAAGTATTAGGGGTTAGCAGAGAGCCATTTTCTAAGGGGAGGAAGGGAAGAAACTGAGTTAGTTGCATCACGCGAGAGCTGGGTCACTGGAGAGTGACAGTTGGCAGGAGCTGTGACACCCGGGAATGTCGCTAACGCCAGTCCGTGACAAACTAGGGCAGAAGCTCCTTTTTTCTCTTTCTTCCCACACTCCAGTCTCCTGACAGTTTCTCCCACTGGCAGAGCCCAACTAACAGCTAGAAGGAAAGGGAGCCTGGCAGGAACGCAGTACAGACGTGGCTGAAATCAGGGTCCGGAGTCACGGACAGAATATCCGAAGCAGACGTGTGAGCACGGAAGAAGGCAGAAGCGGCCGCAGTCAGCAGCATCTCGCGCATTTCAGTCTCCATGAAAAACCGAATCTTTTACTTAGTTCCACAAATAAGCTCAAGAGCATTGTAGCTGGAGAATTTTCTTTACAATTTGCAAAGCTTTCATTTATCATTTCTCTTATCTTTGTGATGAAGGGAAAATCAGGAAGCAGCTCTTTCCACAGGAAGAAAATAATTTTGAAACATTCATATATAAAATCTCAAAGCAGAAATTATAAATTGTTCTGTTTCCTTCCATAATCTTATATCTGTCTCTTACATAAAGATTTGTGAGCCTGTAGATTTTTGTTTAAAATTTAGTGAGTAAGAGCTTTGGAGGGCGTGGATTTTCCACAAAAGATTGGGCAGTGCTGCCCTGAGTCTTCACAACACGGCTCTCAGCAGTGTGCTGGGGCCCATGTGCTTTCTGACTCAGCTCAGTAGAGCGCACAGCTGGGCCGATGGTATAGGAGGCTGCTGAGTCGCCTCGATTCTATGGGAGGTAAATTCTGAAATGACTCTAGCCCTTGAGTACAGAAGGAACAATGTAAATATACTGGATTATCACCCTCCTGATGATTAGGTTAAATGATCTGCTCCAGCTGAAATTAAAGCAGTGAACTCATTCTGAGTTAACCTGATTGACTCAACGGAGGACTGAGTTCAGAGGACTGAGTTCTTTCTGGAAAGGGATTAAAAGTCTTGGAAATTTAAAGCATGAGAGGATTAGACCTCCAGAAGATTCTTGCTGGTAGACTTAAAGACTAGAGGGTCACGTGGTAAGGAGCAAAGGGGAGCTTGTGGAAGCTGAGTGCATATTTCTGTCAGCAAGAAGCTGGAGACCTCAGTCCTACAACCACAAAGAATCTAACTCTGCTACAACAACAGAGTTTAGGAGAAAATCCAAGTCCCAATAAAAGCGTGGCTGGCTGAGCTCTTGATTTCAATATAGAGAGCATCTGAGCCTGGAACCCTCAGTGTTACAGGGGAATTCTGACTTTGAGGGTTGTCAGTGGATAGAGGGGAGCTGTTTTAAACCATTAAGTCAGCGGTAATTGATTTTACAGCAATCTAAACTAAATCAGAGTCCAAATTTGAGTTTCTTGGGTTTAACAAATGTTACTACTGCAGCCAAATAATTATATTGGGCCCTAAGGAGTAGTCTCTGTCCTTACTGCACCAAAGTTACTGAGGGGTAATCTGATTTCTATGGCCATCAGCTGGCTCTGCCATGAATGAGACATTCAGATAAGATGCAGTCTGGTTGAAGGACTCCACTCTTCCATGATTTCTCACAGCCGCTTTTACCTATCACTGACAAAGTAAATGCTGCTGCTATAAGACGGATTTCATTCTCTGCTCGCAGCATGGAAGGCAGGAGAAAGTGTAAATGCTGGTAGCGATGCTGTCTCTCACTGCTGCACCTTCCTGAGACGCATGGACATCTGTTGGCTCCGGGTTCTGAGCCTTAAATATCTGTCCACATCTCTTGACCTTGTTGGGAGATTCACAAATATTGATCTCCCGCAGGTGAAGAGTGTCATGTTACAGGCCTGTCATCTTAAGCAGTCTCATCCTTACCTTACTTTAAAAAAAAAAAAAAAAAAAGCTAAATTGTCCCAAACAAGAAAATGAAAGCATGTCAGTTGATCTAGGCATGATATCCTGCCTCTGCCTCATGGCAGACTGAATGTGCAATTTATTTACAGTGTAAGATTCTTTCTCCACTGCTCCAAGTACGAAAACACGCAAGACACTCTCTTCCCCGCTCGGTGCCAAGAAAGGGTGACACGGCCCTGCTGGTTGTGATGCTTCAGAAGCCAGGCTTCCTTCTCATCGCTGCGCCTTCACGGATATGAATGATTAATCACCCTCAGTGATCCCAGTTTTCCTATGAAGCCTGGTTGAAATTCTAAACGGTGACATGCTCGCACCTACTTTGTTGCGATTTGGAGCACCTAGTAACCTCCAGCTTTTAAGAAGACTCTTAGGACTTGTTTTGTTTATTCCTCTTGTTATTTTTGGAAAATAAAATATTGTTTCTGAACGTTTAGAATGAACTCAGGTCCGTTTTAGGGATGCCTAGTAATGATTCAGACAAACATTTAAAAATTCCACAGTCTTAATCAGAGAAAAGCCGTTACTAAATTTTTTGTGTGCTTCTTTCAATACTTTAAAAATACGTATGTTTATTTAAATATGGTACAGTTGGGCCCACTCCAGGGCTGTCTGCACCCGTATGAACTGCTACTCTTCCACCCGCTGTCTTTCCTCGTGTGACTGATTTCAGGCACTTCTGACCTAAATCTCAGTTATACTAACGTTTCCTAATATGCTTTTGTTCGGTCACATGTTCCCTTCACGTGTTGTACTAAATAACTTTTCAACTTTCTCCTCTGGCAACCGACCCTTCTGCTCTTCGGTTCCCGCCCTCCATTCGCTCGGTATAGAGGAGACTATGTCCACGAATAAACGTATCATATTATTTCTCAGGAAACTGGTAATATAATTTGTTTTACCAATTTTTTGTTATTAACCAATTTTTAGTTTTTCACCACTTAACCAATTGTATCTTATTGCTCCATTGTTTTTGTGGAATAAACTAGTAAATGTGAAATTGCTGAACGAATTACTGTGATGAGTACTTCCTCATTTTTTTCCTTTGGCCCAACTTCTAACATTCAAAAAAGATTTGATTAGGCGGGCGCCGCGGCCCCGACTGGGAGCGCGCCGCGGAGCGGGCTGCTGGGCAGCGGGCAGGGGCGCTGGGAGGTCCTTCATGAAGAGGGAGTTTGGGGGGCGCCTCTCTCTCCTCTGTGTAGCTGAGAAGACATCTGGTGGTGAAGAGATGGCAGACGGTGCCAAAACCTTTGCCCGGGACCTTGGCAGGGGCATCCGAGACTCCACCTGGGGCATTTGTATCATCGCAAAGCTGGACGCTCGAATCCGGCAAGAGAGAGAAGAGAGCGACGGAGAAGGCAGTGGTGCCTCGGCTCAGAGGAGAGCCCGGAGGACAGGCGGGAGCGAGAGGGAGACGCGCGTCGTGGACAGGGTTTGCCAGGGCTGTGCTTGGCGTGGTGGAGTATTCTGTTGCGTCTCCTTTTCTTTCAGCGAGTACATATTCCTGCGCTTCAGTCAGCAACAGCCCGAATAGTCGGTGATCCTTCTCTACACGGAAACCCGTGCCGTGCCTGGAATTCCTCCTCACGTCGGCTTTCGGAGCTCTTTGGGCGCCGCCCCGTTAGTGCTCAGCAAAGTCGTGACTGCCACTTGGTTTCAAGATATAGAGGATCTGGCGTTTGGGGTGTCAGGGAGAAAGCCTCACCCGCTCCCCAGTGTCAGCAAAAGAACTGCGGACACGCTCTTCGACCTTTGGCTGCAGACTCTTTTCCTTATCGGGGGATGTTTGTGGGTCTCTTTCCAGCCGTCTTGCGGGTCAGCTGGTCAGTCTGCCGCGAGGGTCCCTTCTCCACTCACTGTACTGCTTCGAATATCGTTGGTTCAGTGAAGGAATTGAAATGCACCAGCGACTGTCAAACACAGAAAGGAACTGGCCTTCCTCCTTCGGATTAGGTGCGCCCTTGGCTTTGCTCACAGCCGTGCAGTGCTCGTGTAGTATCCGTGGCTGCCTCTTCTCCACCCTTCCCTTCATTCCTCACCGGTGCCAGTGAAGCACAGACCCCTGGAAAAGCACACCTTTCCCAGCCGCGCCTCTTCTCCTGGGTGGTCTCTCTCTCTCTCTTTTTTTTTTAAATTGAATTCTTTATTGGTACAATTTATATACATCTCAAAATCACATATAACATTGGGGAATTTGTAGCAGTACATGACACAAGTTAATTCTCATTTTTACCCATATCCCTACCCACTCCCCCTCCTCCCCCCCTTATACATGCTCTTTTATTTTCTTTCTGTATCATATTTATTCCTGCCCCTCATCACATTCCCACACCAAGTTTCCTATAGAAATATTCCACTCTATAAAAGCTGTCCTACTTTCTAGAGCTCATTTGCCTCTACAGGTGTTCACGCCGAAGAGAAGATCCGGAAATTGTCTACCTGTGATCTATTGATTTCGCTTATTAGTGTATCCTCCAGGTGTCTCCATTTGCACCTAAATGGATCGATCTTGTCATTCTTTATGGTCCTGGGTGGTCTCTTCAGTAAGACCTTCTAGCTGCAGCCTGCGCTCAGCAGCGCCACCTCTGCCGAGAAGCTCGGCTCACCGCACGGGTCTCCTGCCAAACTGAAGGCCGCTGCGGGCCGCTGAGTCTCCCGGCATCGGGGGACGGGTGGGGGTTTGGAGGGAGGCTGTGGCAGCTCTTTCTTTTCTCTGTTCTCCCCCAGCCAGGGAAGGCGGGGCCCACTGTGCCAAGGGACCTCTGCGTATTCCCTTCTCGTTGAAGAACTGGGATTTTTGTCTCTGGCGCCCGTAAGGCAGAAGCTTCCTGACACCAGGGTGTGGATTTTTAACACGATCATGACTCTGAATGGACCACAGGGTTTTTTTTGTGGCTTCTACAGAAACTTCTAGCATTTGCCAGCCCCTGTCTGTGGACTAATTTGAAGACTTTGTTTTTCCTCTGTGCCAATTATCCTCCTATCTGTCCTTCAGCCTTCCAGTGCCCTTGGATGAATGAGTTTTGTAATTTTAGCGGTTGTACTTTATGGATTTGTTATTTCTGTTGTTTTGCTGTGAGGCACATACGTTGGGTGTGGGAGGTGAAGGGCTGCAGTATCTCAGGTGCTCCCATCACTCCCTTTATAGCCGTCACTGTCTTGTTTCTTGTAACTCACGTTAGGTTTTGGTCTCTTTTGCTCTGCTGAAAAAAAAAATGAGCTTGAAGAGATAGGACGGAAGGCTGACCTCGCAGCCGGATGAGCTAGGTTTTGAGGAACGACTTGCTTTCTTCCCTTGAAGGGGAAAAGCTGTTCTTTCCGTGGTACATTTAAAGCTCCCCAGCTGGGGAGAGGCACCGACTCTAGGTAAGAGCCACCGCAGCAGAGAATGCTCAGAGAGCCTGAACTTTTCAGCTCTGAAGGGTAGAAATTTACTGTTGGCCACTGCCGAGCATCCCTGGGATTTCAAAGGAATATCGGGTGCTGCAGTCAGGAACTGAAGGGCACACTTGTTAAACCCATTAAACCTGTGAGGGGTGATGTCTTCTGTCATTCTAAGAGAATAACATGGGGAGGGAGGGCACATGTCAAAACCCTTGTACAATTTTAAAATGTCACAATTAAACATGATCTCATTTCTCACACATGCACACAATTTGATTAGTACCTGTATGCAGTGCATAATGATTATAGTCATCATGGGATTTGGTACATGTATAGAGCAGGTATTCTTCCCCCTTTCTTCCCTTCCCCTGTTCTCCTTCTGATTTGGACATTTTTTTCTCTTCATTTCAAGTAGTTATCATCCATTGTGGTCCTTATTTGTGGACAACACAATTTGTAAAAGCTAAATTTTGGGCACAGGCAACATGTGGATAACAAGAGCATTTTTCTTGAGTGGATCAGGGGGGTTTTCTGTCTTACTGTTAAGAAATATCTAGAGGACAAATATTTAGCACTCAAGCCTCTCCTCATCAAGGACACTGCTCTTGCTTCCCCTATGAGATTTGGGAAAAGAATTCACTGAAGAATTCCCATGGCTCTCAGTTGAGTTCTTCCCACCTAACACAACTCTATAGCAGTTTATGCATCAGTTTATAGCTAACTTTAAGAAGCTATACACCAAGGAACTGTACCTAAAGGGCTTCCAGATGTTCTCAGACACATATTTAGCCCTTCAACATTTAGCCCTGGAAAGAACATTATGATATATTTTCCTACGTGGGGTTAGTTGAGATATTCAGGACACTGATATCCACCCGGAAGAAAGTTTGGTCTAAAATTATACAGAACAGAGACTTTGAAAGCTGTGCAAAGGAGCCTGAGTCTTCAACTGACCCCGTAGTTGATGACATTGTCATTATAGCAGGGTCCATAGGCTTGTAGGTAGACAGTGGTGATAAGGAACCAGTGAAGGAAAACTCAGAGGCACTGTCTGCAGAGGAACTTCAGCAACTTCTGGCTGAGCAACTGAGAATGGCGGTCAAGGAACTTTCTGAGTAGAGATGGGTGGAGCTACAACATTTGTAGGGAAGACCTACCCAGACCGAGAAAAAGCCAATCACTGCGTCACTTGCTTAATGATGATGTCATGTCATATTACATAATTGTGTAAAACAGAAAAACAGAAACAGACAACATTAGATGGCATGTAGAATGCGAGAGCTATGAGGTCATGGAGACTTTCACCCATTTCTCACAAAATAGGCCGTGAGGCCAGTCAATGCGGCCCTGGCAGGGTAGTGTATAAACCTGTGAGAGTGAAGCTACAAGCGCAGCTCAGACCTTGGGAAGCTGGAGGTGGCAAAAATGCAGCATGTCTGGCAAGGAAAAGCACAGGCAGTGAGTGGAGCCAGTCAGAGTGAAACCACGTTGGCTGAACCGGGAAGGTCAAAAGCGGAGCCGCGTAAGCCCTTTGCAGCTCACGTCTCGCTCCTATGTGTCCTGGGTGCTGGTAGATTTAACGTGTCCTTGACATGGTTTCAGTTTTGCCTCGATCCTATTCCATTTTGCCCCCTTAACTATCCCTTTTGTAATGGGAATGTATTTAAGACATTGTACATTAGAGGTATTTAACTTTGTTTTTAATTTTTATAAATGTTCACAGATAAGAGTTTTCCTTGAGTCTCACAAGAGTCTTTGGACGTGGACTTTTTAGCAATTCTGGAACTTTTTTTTTTTTTGAGACAGGGTCTCGCTTTGTAGTTCAGGCTGGCCCTGAGCTCACCATGTAGCCCAGGCAAGCCTGGAACTCAGCAATCCGCCTGTCTCTGCCTCCTGAGTGCTGGGATGACAGGTGTGAGCCACCACGCCCGGCACTGTGGTATGTGGTATTGATGGCTGGTGGGTGTGAGTCACCATGCCCAGCATTGTATGTAGTTACCGGGATCAAACTCAGGACCTTGTGCTTGCGAGGCAGGCGCCAGAACCACTGAGCTAAATCTCCGGCCCAATTCTGCAACTTTTAAGGTGCTGGTAATTCCTAGAGATGAACTAAATGCATTTTATGTGCCAAGATGGCCATGAAAGTTGGGGATCAGTGGCAAAATGTTATGCTGTAGATCTAAAAGGTATTTCAAAAGACCGGTGTTTAGAGGCTGGGGTTTTGGAAGATAATTGGGTCATGGGAACACCACAGTCAGTGAATTCATTCATTGAGAGGCTTAGGAGGAGAACGTGTTCTTAGGACATGGGGGATCTGATGGCCAGTACATTACTTGTGCACGACCTGGAAGGGTGTATGTTTGCAGTGGCTCCTTCTTCCTCTGTCTGCTTCCTGGATGCCATGACATGAGCAGATTTTCTCTGTTAGGTCCTTTCATTGTGGAATTTCTGCATTGGAGTCCAGTGACCATGGACTGGCCCTACTGCAATCTGAGTGAAAATACACCTTTCTTTCTTTGTGTTGTGGCTATCAGGCCTTCCAGCTATGGGAAAATAACTAAGTTATACTCTTGAAGATATTTAGTAATAAGATTTTCTAAGTGATGTCTTTGTACATTTAAATAGTCAAAATAATCCACATGTCAAAGACATTTAAAACAGTAAAAGGTGAGCATAGTGGATGTTGAAAAGTAGTTGATGCAGATTCTGAAGATAATTTTGTGAAGTCAGAATGAGTATTAAATACTGTAAGTATTAGGGCTCTATGCATATGCTCTATGGCTACTCCTTTGAAAAGAACAATACTCATTTAATGGTTGGATCATAGTTCGGCAGATTTCTTCTACTGCATTTTGCTGTAATGTTCATTGTTGATTTATTTACTGAGTAGTTGTAGCTGGAGACCATGGAGAAGGAGGTTGAAGACTATGCTGAGCTACTTATTGCTGAAGAGAACTGAGCTACAGCAACCAAAACAAGACACGGGATCACTGAATTGTCTTACGTTTCCTCCAGTGATCAGAAATCTCTATTATCCAAATTTACATCATATGCCATCTACACTTTCCATTCGTTCATTGGTTATTTCACTTTACTCAATAAGTAAGAGCAGCAGCTACGGCCCAGCACTGTCAAAGGAACAAGGCATTGCCAGAGAGCAAGTAGGAAGTGGCCTCTGGCATCTCAGAGGCAATCTGTTCTGTATTCTGTATTTCTGGTATGACAACTGATGCCATTATTTGGTATTTGGGCATATATCATTTGACCAGTGGACAGTGAGTATTTTGACATCACTCTCAGTGTCTAATTCATGGATATGTCTCCCACTGGATTTGTTATAATTTGTACAACCACATGACAATTGAAGTATGATGAATGAATGAGTAAATGAAAGGATGAATAAAGAATCAGTCCTTCTGATCTGTTATGCTCGAGTAACGTACTATAAATTTTACCCTTTTACATGTTACAAAACAAACTGCCTTGGCCATTGTGGATTAGAATCATATAACATATGTGGACACTAAGAATTACAGTGGAATTTAAAAAAATCTAAAATATTTCTGTGGAATTATAGAATACATTTTTATAGTTTCACATAACTAAATCAAGGTTGAAAAAAGACAATAAATACAGAGTGATATATTCTACCAATAAATTTAAATTGCGCTTAGAGGAGGTCATCAGTGTATGTTAGGAAAGAAGAGCATTTGCAGCATGGGAAGTTTTTTCAATTTCCTTGAATATTCCTTTATGCCTAATAATGACTCATTGAGAAACTGAGAAACTATCTCTATACTTTATGTTAGGAAAGAGTATTTTTAATTGAATTCTTTATTGGTACATTTTATATACAGCTCATAATCACACACAACATTGGGGAATTTGTACCAGTGTGTGACACAGGTCAGTTCTCATTTTTACCCTCATCCCTACCCACCCACACTGTGAGTAAACTAGTTTGGAAAAAAAGCATTTTACATAGGCAAATAATTCTGTAAATTGAGATGAATATATACAATACTTAGGGTAAAAGGAAAGGAAATGTCTGTTGGTTATGTCTTCTGTGGAGGGGCTTGCTTTAAAGGAGATGCCAATTTGAACTGGTTATTCCTCTCCTTTAATTTCTTCCCAGTGCACATGCAAGTGTGTGAGCTTTTGAATCCAGGGAGGACTGAGTTTTATCTCTAGGCCTTTCCTTTCCTTTCCTTTCCTTTCCTTTCCTTTCCTTTCCTTTCCTTTCCTTTCCTTTCCTTTCCTTTCCTTTCCTTTCCTTTCCTTTCCTTTCCTTCCTCCCCCTTTCTTTCTTTCTTTCTTTCTTTCTTTCTTTCTTTCTTTCTTTCTTTCTTTCTTTCTTTCTTTCTTTCTTTCTTTCTTTCTTTCTTTGTTTTTGAGACAAGGTCTTGCTTTGTATCTCAGGCTGTATTTGATGTCTGGGAGAAATTTCAAGATTCTCATTGTTTTACAATGCTTTCTGTTTTCATGCCCCTGAATACCAAGGCAGCTGTTTTATATTCATATTATAGTAATCACTTCATTATCTCAAGTTTAAAATGTTTAGATTGCATAAATTATCAAAATAATAATTGTTGCATAAATGAATAGTGACTTGAATTTTGCAAGGGTAGGTTTACTAAGGGTAGTTTATTAAGCTTTTCTTAAAAATTAATTGTATCAGCCAGGTGTGGTGGCTCACACCTATAATCCCAGCACTCAGGAGGCAGAGGCAGGAGGATTGCTGGGTTCAAGGCTTGCCTGGGCTAAGAGTGAGTTCAGGGCCAGTTTGAACTATAAAGTGAGACCCTGTCTCAAAAAAAAAAATCTTTGTGTTCTCTGAAGGTTATATTACATTATATTCTGTTTCCTTTCTGCTTTGATAGTTTCTTCTGTTCTTTGGTTTTTCCCTGTGTACACTTTTAGTTCAAAAACAGAAACTCAGACTTTCCTAAAAGAAGTCTAGACTATTCATATCCTGTCCTTCTGTACAAGACAAGAAAGTTAATGTTTTAGTCTGAGTCTATGTACACTTTAAGTTCACACACAGAATTTCCCCTACATCCTATCCTCTTCAAAAGACAAAAAAAGTTAGTGTGCATTTATTTTCAGAGGTGAAGGAGTCCTTCCGTTTCCCTGAATCGCCACCATATTGGTACAGATTTTATTTCCAAATTATTTGTTTAATGCACATGCCTATACATGCCAGTCTCAAATTAGAAATATTTTTTCCAATGATTGCCTTGTTCATCATATTTCTTGTTGACCACTTCTTTACAGATTCAGTTTTCTTTTACTAAAATTATCTCCCAATAATTTCAAAGAAGATAGATGTAAACTTTCTGTTTGGAAATTCTCTTAATTAGTGGGAGAAACTGAATGGCTGATTTATTCCAGTCTTAGCAAGATTTGGGCCCCTGACCCTTCTTCTTCTCCTTTCTGCTGAGCCCAAATTGACTCACAGCTCCTGAAACTCTTATCTTACGGTTCTCATGTCCTGTCCCATAGCTAATATGCCCTAAAACTCTTCCTACCTCCCAAGAATTCAAACAGTGAGCCATTCTCAGCACACAGCGGATGCTGACTCACTCCCATCAGCCACACATGTGAATCCTTTATGTGTCTGCTCCCCAGCTCCTTTGAACTGTTCTCATGTTGTGATGGTTTTAACAAAGGCTTAAGCTTACAGCTTCAACTTACATTTCTCTTTTCCCAATTTATCCTCCCTGTTAAATAACAGTTTGGTTTACTATTATTTCCCCTGATAATTCTGAATATTTTCTTCCCCTATTTGATAGCATCCAGCATCGCAAATAAGGAGCCTTGTTTTCTCTCGTGATTATTCCGTACTCTGGTGCTGGCCCTTTTCTTGCTTCTGTAACTTCTGACCAGGGTTGTGGGTTACAGCTGTGGCTTTCTGGGCAGTCCCTTTTAAGAAATTCTATAATATCTGGTCCACCAAAAGTCCTCCCTCTGTTTTGCAAAAATCCCAAAGTAGTCGTCAATTTCCTCGAAAATACATCTTTAGAATTCCCTCAGAATGATTTTTGTGTGAACAAGGGAGATTTCAAGATGTGTGCGCAGTGAGGAGAGAGCCTTGTTTCTTGTTTGTATGTTTGGATGGGAAGCATTTCTTTAGTTTGAATTCTGGCACGTCTGTTTCCTTTGGCTTCACAATGATCGAACACACTGTGTTCAGTGTCCTTTGTCCTCTCCTGCATGGCTCTGCCAGCTCTCTGTGCCCGCGCAGGTGCTCTGCGCTAGGTGCCAGTGTGGGCAGCACCCAGGGTTCCTACGGAAGGTTTTCGGTTGAGTTTCCTCCCGTGTGAGGCACCGTAAGAGATCCGAGAACAGGAAGAGCTGAGGAGGACTGCGCTTGGGCTCTTATTTCCTGGCCTCTGCATTCTGCTCTGCTCTCCCATGCTCCCGCACCCTGTGCTCACCCGCTCGGGAGGCGGCCCACTCCAGGCAGCCCTGCGCGTGACGCGGCCCTTCCCGCCTCCTCGGACCCTTGTGGTCTAGGGCAGCGGGGGCTCCCGAGGCTGCTACCTCGGAGAGCGACGTTTTCCTGCTGGCTGCTCTGCACCCTGCCCTGCCCTTCCATGGTAGGACTTCATCCTTTCAATCCTGCTGAAATCACTAAGAGCAGCTTCATTTCTTTTTGCTCTGGATACTGACTACTATAAAAACAAAAGCAAACAGAAGAAAATGCAGCAATAAGCGAACAGGTAGCAGTTCTGTAGCTTGATCTTTTCAATGTTGCGTGACAGAAAGAATGCAGGTGAAGACAGCTCCTCTCAGTGACAGGAAGGGTGGCACAGAGGCAAAGCCACGGTGCGGAAAGAGTACAAGTGGAAAGCGCAGCTTCCCCCACGCCCGCATTCTTGCCATTGCGGATTCCTGGGCGTGGACGCGAGAGAGCCCTCGATCACCTGTTGAGGGCGGGAGCGCCCTGCAGAGCGGGTAGAAGGGGCCGTGGGAGCAGCTAGCGCAGCCGCGGCAGCTCAGAGCTTGGCATAGTCTTGAGATACTCTCGGGGTTAATATGTGAAGAAGTATCTGAAAGCCCACCCCGCACTGTGCTTAGCGTGCTGATACAAGAGCTCAACGGGTACGACGTAGTGCTGATTTTCTCAGTGACATTTTGAAGAGCAGCTAACACGACAACAGGCAGCCTCCTCTGCTCCCTGCACGGACAGAGTGTGCTCAAGGCTTCACGCACTCCAGGCTTCACACGCCTCGTTCTGCAGAGCTCTTACCTAGATGCCGTGCAGCGGGGACCGAGGAGCTGTGTTTATTTCAGTGTAAGCATCGGGGAGAATAAGGCAAACAAAGGTTAAGGGCCTTGCACCTCCTTGCAAAGACTTTAAGTAATGAAGCTAGATTTCAAACCTGAGCGGCTTGACTCTGTGTCACGGGGTCTGCTGCACCCCATCATTCTTCTTTTTACCGCATGTATGCGACAAGTAAGCACAGGCAGAATCCGGGAATACTGCTGTGCATCTAACAACAAACGTATAGGTTGTTCTCAGCAATTCAATACAGTATATCACCTTAAATGACTGCATCACACTGTTGTATCAGTATTTATTCCGTTCCATTGTTAGATATTAATTTTCTGGGCTTCTCTATAAGAATTCTTTCCCAACCTTGACTCTCTCCTTAATAACCTCCAACTCATACATTTTCTTAAGCTTAATGTTCTCATCTATGAAATGGCGAGATCTAATATCACTATTTGAATGACCACTGCAAATTGAATGATTATGTATAATTTTAGATATTATGAATAATAGTTATTATTTAATAGAGTCTTAAATGTTGCTGTTTGAGAAGTAGGGCTTTATGATTTGGACTTTCTCCATTTTGTGACCAATATATAGTTGGTAATATATAAATGTACTGTATGATGTGGAAAATTAATTGGAAGATTTTCTAAGGGAAGCTACTCATTTAAAGATGGAAAGGCTGAGCTATGCTGTGTCTCTTCTCTCCTCCAAATGGTTCCATTGATGAATAACAGTCACCAACCTAGGCTGGGTTTGTGGAGATTTTCATCATGGAGCCGCAACATCCTGTATCGTTTTACCACTTGTAAATATCTCACACTCTGTGCCACTGGCAAATGATTTCACAGGTGATTATTAGTCCTTCCCCTTAAATAAATACATGAGAGCTTCCCTCTCATTGGTTTACATTTATCACCAAAGCTTGTATTATAAAGAGAGTTAAGGGTATTATCTTTGGAACAATTATCTCTCATTCTCTGACAACCTTGTGAGAGTCTAATTTGATGCCTTCATTCTGGGGCGGATAATGTGTGGGAGCATGTCCTGTACTTGCGTTGAGCTTTAAACACGGCTGAAATGATAGTATGCTAGCATTTTTTTTACTCCACAAGGAAATAAGCAGTGAAATTCATCCTTACATTGTAATTCTAGCTGTACCATGGTATGTATAACCATGTAATTTAATCTTTATTCCTTGGATTCTGAAATGCAACTGTTTTCTCCTTAAATCATATGATGTCAAATTACCTTTCAAAAACATGTGTGAGGGTGTGATATATGTGTATGTGAGAGAGACAGAGAAAAACTGCATTTCAAGCAAAACACCTTTGAATACATTTCATCAACTAAAAGAAAGGTTGCTGATTTGACATAAATATCAATGGAGGCATATGATGCAATCCTCAAGAGATTTTTTTCTTTTATTTCAAATGATAGCTATCACAACACATCATAACACGAACCAAGACTTTAGAATTACATTAAAACTTTTAAAAACATCTTTACACAGGCACAAAACATGGAACATGCTGTGGAGACGCAAATACAGCTTACTACCATAGTCTCAGTGTATTTTGACCATGAAAACCAGTGAAACACAAATTTGCACAGGAGTTTCTTCCCTTCTGCCACAGCCATCGTGACCGCTTCAAATCAATGATTTTCTTCTTTGGGGACCATATCCCAGGTTTCACAGTTCCACTGAAAACTGTGCTCTCTGGAGAAATTATCACTGATTTCTATTCTGAGGGCGTTTTATTAGAATTATAACACATGTTTACAACACATATTCCACAATATGAAAAATAAACACTTTTTTCTGAGTTTTCAACTCAGAACAATAATTCTTTTTAAATAAATAGTTATTCCTCATAGTGCATGTTTTATTTTACCTTTAATTGCCCACTGGCACAAATGAAGCTGAATAAATAACATGTCATATGGTTTATTTACGTCTTCTTTCATAATTCTGCATGGCGCTCCTTTCGTAAGCCACTGAAAACAGAGAGGTGGAGTGTTTGAAGAAGGCTCATTGCGTGAGTCAAGTAAAGGAAATTCAGTGCATGGAAGATTTATCATAAAGACAGAATGACATTTTCTTTCCATTGAATGCTCTGAGAATTTTATTTGCACATCTTCAAATCCTTCCTCACTCTACTCTGATTCTAACCACAGAACTCTTGTTTCTGGAAAAAAAAATACACTACATTCCTTTCCATACGGCAATGTTGGTCCCACAAGCTTTCTTGAGCACGGTCAAACTCTGGTGAATGCTAGCAAAAGCCATGCCCTAAAGTAACTAGGAATATTGGTGAAATGTGAAACTTTTATTCTAGGACAGAGGTAAATAAACTTTAAACCATGCAAAGGTAGCCTGCAATTGGTTCATGTAAATACAGTTTTATTGGAACACAGACACATTCACTTCGTGTTTGGGTTTTTAAATGCTAGATTTGAGTAGTTGCTGCAGAGACCATATATTTACAAGGTATAATGTATTTTCGACCTGGGTTTTTCTTCAGAAAAACTTTACTGTCTCTGCTTAGTAGCAACTAATGGCATGACAGCGTCTTCCTCCCTAGTGGGTTCCTCCCAGTGCAAGTGTGTCTTGCTCAGTCCTGCTTTCAACAGGAAAATCAGCTGAATCCTGTAAGGGCAGCACAGTTCAGTTTACTTCTCTTCACTCTAGTGCCCGTAAAAGATTAATTACAGCTTGCAAAGCGAGTACTTTGCGTATTTTGACTCATGGGCCAAAGAAATTCCAAAACAATGTATGTTGCATTATATTTATCATATATAACTTCAAAGGGATCCGTGACCACAAGGTCTAGGTATAGACTATTATAGTCACACAACTAAGGATATTATCTTAGGCGGTATTTTCATTCCCTTAAATTTACATTACTGTAAAATTGCTTTGTTTCTGAAATTCAGTTTGCCACGCAGAAAATGCTGGATTTAAGTAGTCCTACTTTAAACTGCTTCCTTGATTAGATCAGAAACCTTTGTTGAGAGAGAAGATAGGTAAAGACACCAGAGTTAGCACTTCCCTCACCTAAGAGTGATCTGACAGCCATCTATCCTTAAATGAGATGGACAATAGACAAAGTTTTGCATCAGTTAAGTGCTCCACTGCGAAGAGAGTCAGACCTAGCTCGCCCTGAAGTGCACAGTTCAGAAGGCTGGAAAAGTTCATTTTCACTCTGGTGTGTTTAGTTTTAGATAACACAACTTTGTTCCTCAGAGGAGTGACCTGAATGCTCATTAAAGGAACTCCAGACAGATTAACCATTTAGCTGGACATTTTTTCCAGGAACACAGTTTCATATCTGGTCCCTGAACCCCCTGAAAGCACGCGTGACTTTCAGGGTCAGTTGGTGAGCGGTTCTCCAGGAAAGGGTTTTTGCACTATCAGCTTGTCAAGGCAGCCTGTGACTATGAGATGGCCAGAATCAGGAAGCCCTTTTGTTAGACCATGATGATCTTGTCTTGGCTGAATATAAGAAATGGGCTCAGAAAAATTTGAAGGTAAAAATGGAAAGAGGAAAAGATAAGAATCAAGATATGTATGACGTACAGGTACAAATTCTTAAAGACAAATGTGAAAATAATGTATACTTAAAATGCAGCAATAAACTCAATTTAAATAAAAAGAAATGACCTCAGATTGATGATAGTTTACATCTTTTACTTCTGTGCTTTCTTAACTAGAATGGAAGAATGAAAATGTAATTATAGTGATTCTATTACTACCTATGATTACATTATTACCTTAAGTATGTTTAATCTCTTATAAATTGAATAGTATCTTTTTGTGAAGTGAAGCATATTCTGAAAGCTGTGTTAACTCTGGAATTGAAGAGTTGATGGCTAATGCAATTATTACAAAAATCATAGTTATGAGCAGGCTAGTATGTATGGATACAGACAAATGCCACTGTGGTTTAAATTTCCCATATCCCCAAAGTGGAATTCAATATATATTAATAAAAAAGATCACAAGTTTTTCACTGGTACCTTGATAAATTCTTTTAAGCTTAAATTTAGACCCCAAATTACTGGTGAGAAATCCAAAGCTTGTCTCTAAATCTGGAAGATGAAAAAACTAATAAAAATACTAGGGTAATTTTTTGTTTTGCTTGAATCCAGATAACTAAGAATCAAGCCAGCATACCTTACAGGTTTTCCATAAAGTGGAAATATTCTCAGTGGACATGACAGCTACTAATTACTAATTAGATAATTAGTATTTTAAGTTATTTTCATGGAAGGTAAAA
The DNA here is from genome assembly GCA_004025085.1 of Thryonomys swinderianus. NCBI lineage: Eukaryota > Metazoa > Chordata > Mammalia > Rodentia > Thryonomyidae > Thryonomys > Thryonomys swinderianus. The sequence continues at coordinate 53,599 of PVIC010002824.1, forward strand.
TAAAGAGAATTTGAATGGCTTTTCCAAAAGCTACCAGGCTTCATCAAAAAGTCAATTCCTCCAGGAAAATGATTTTAGTTATTTAACTCTGAAAAAAGTGTGACCAGTGTGACAAAATAAGGGGTTTCAGACATTTTTTGTGGCATTTATATAGAAGATGTGGACTAAAGGAAGGGATTATGTAGGCTTTATGTTCGGAGAGAGCTGTTTGGGGTAAGAGTGAATTATGAGAAACGTAGCATCCTTTCTCTCTCCGGGTTTTAGAGCTTAAACTGATTTATAACACTCTGGGATGATCTCATTATATTTCTTTTTTGAAACCACTGGAATGAAACAAATCACTTATATTTTCCAACATCCACCAGGACATTTAGAGTTTGACCTTCTATAACTTTGAGAGAAGCAAATGATTTGTACGAAATTATATCAGAAGATTGCAGATACAAATCTTATGCACCTTAGTGATTACTTTGGTCATAAGTCAAAATCTCTCTTTCCCTGTGCTGTTGCTTCACTAAGGTTGAGAACAGTTTGTTGAACAGACCTGTGGGAAAGAATATACTGGATTATACTAGCCCCACGATCCAGAATGGGCAGTGGCTGGTGGGACACTGGTAAAGCTGGCCACCTGAGGGACACAGACTGATACTCCAGTGAGTTTAGCTTCACTAGTTATGAATCTGTTCTTGGCTACAAGCTACAATTCAATATTTTTGTCATAAATTTTCTTTTTAAGTCTATTATTCCTTTTAATACTTGAAAAATAATTCTTCATAAAATAATAGTAGATTTGAGATACTATTTTCAGTTACAATCTTATACATACCAGAATTTAAAGCTCTTTTGCCCATTAGTCCAACAAAGGAATCTGTTTTATGTCCTGAAAAATACATTTAGGGGTATTTTAATATGAATATCTTTAAGGAAATAATAGTTATATAAAACAGAAAGCTTCCGAACATATGCCTATATAATAAGTATATATCTATATAATAAGTAAATATCTATTTCTAGTTTCAGTGGTCCTGAAGAAATGAAGAGTCCTTATAAATCTAATAAAATATGCTAAAACAATACAATGAAATTACTTGTCTTAATCTACACTTCAATACTATATTATGCTTTGTCGGTTATATACAGCTTTAAATATTATTGCTATTTGGGTTAATTTTGATTTTGAGGGAATCGGTTTCACATTTGTGTGAGAGAAACACACAAGCTTATTTCTTCATGTTATTAAAAATGTCACATGCTTTATCAAGTCAACCTCAGGTCAGATCCGTATCTTGGATAATTGTAATATCCTAAAAGATACTATTTTATTGAATTTTAAAAGTACTTCTTTTGGAGAAGTACATAAGTTCTGAAATGAACAGGGTACACTTATTTTTATTACACAGAGTTTTGTAATTGCCTGAAAGTCCAATCCTCGGGGAAAGTTTACTACTTTAATGCTGGTGGGGAAGTTTCTTTTGGTTTTCCCTGTATTCATGGAGAACAAGACTGCCGCTTCACTGGGGCCCACTCTGTCACCCAGGGAGTCCAACTTGCGATGGCACAAAGGGGGCCAATAGGATTAAAATGGACTCGGGACTTGGGGTCACCTCTGGTTCCTCTGTCTCAGAATGTGATCTAACGACAGTTCTGCCATCTTCCCTATCCTGATGAGGTGGTTTCCTCACCTCCGATGAAGGTGAAGCCCCCTCCTTTGATTCCAGAATACTATAAACAGCACTTCCATCATCTTTACCTTGAGTGTGGATTCTCTGTACAGATCTTCACACATCTCACTTAACTGACTCACGGATGACCCCTCAACATGATGCCGCCGGGGCACCCGGCGTGGTGAGGTGAGGCAGAGGTGAACCACAGCTCTTTGGTTTTGTAAGTGGGGAGGGAGGAGGAGGGCAGAGGGGAATGGATGTGATGGGTTTCTAATCAGAGCACTGAGTTTTTACAGCTAACAATTTCCAGGTATTGAAAGACTTGGTTTAACACAAGGGCTTTTATTATTATTATTATTTTTTTTTTTTTAGACAGGGTCTCGCTGTGTAGCTCAGGCTGGCCCTGAGCTCGCTATGTAACCCACGCAATCCTCGAACTCACAGCAATCCTCCTGCCTCTGCCTCCCGAGTGCTGGGATGACAGGCGTGAGCCACCAGGCCCGGCAGCACAAGGGTTTTTTTTTTGGTAATTACAGAGTTTATTCATCAATTATAGTTTATTCATAATAAATATTCATTTGAGCACATTCTGGATCTGAATTTCCTCTTTTGTGTCATCTTAGTTACAAATATTAAGTTCTAAATTATGACTGAAATTAAAGTACTGTGTAAAGTAGAATTTAATATAACTAACAGTAGTAAAAATGTCAAAATAATTTTGAGCTTACTTTTGTGAGAGATCTGGCCATGTCCTGGAATAAAGAAAGATAAAATTAAGAAACACATATATATCTGCTTTAAAGACAGTAATTCTATTTTTTAGCAAGACGTATAGGATAAATTGATTTTTAAAATATGTAATATTTTCTTTTTGGTACTATCCTGGGGAACACAGGCAAAATGATGACAAAGTTATTGATAAAGGTAAATATGTTAGAAGACGAAAGGGGTATTAAATGCCTGCTATGGGCTACAGACTCAAATTCAGAACTATGGAGTCTTGTGGCCTGTTTTAATATAAGGCTATACTGTACCAGCAGATATTTTGAAGGCTGGCTGTTTTTTTTTCTCACTTTTGAATGAGACAGAGTCACATAGAGACAGAGCCACAGTGCAAACCTATCTCTTAATTAAACAGGCATAAGTAAGATCTTGCTCTTCAGCTCATACAAGACTCTCTTCATTTTCCTAAGCGTGCATTCGCAATGGTGAAATGTTTACAGGAATGTTTACCATGAAGAGCCTTTAACAGGGCCACGTGTTTTTCAGTTAAGGAATCTGACAAGGGACAACTGACATTAACTATCCCACGGGTGACCAAGGAGCTCAAGGAACTGAGAGTCTCTCGGGACGGGCGGCCAAACCTGACTCGCAGAGCGCGCCGGCTCCGCGCCCCGCACCCGCGGCGGTTCCGAGGCTGCCGGCCCGGGCCCTCTCGGGCTGGGTTTGGAGCCAGGCGGTGCCTAGCGAGGGCTGGCTCCCGTGGGGCCCCTCTCCACGGCCAAGCCCGAGGCCGGGTCGGTCCCTGGGGGTGCGGTGGCCCGGCCTTGAGTCCTTCTGGGAGCTGCGACCGCGAATTCAGGGTGGATCCCTCGGCCCCAGAGAGGAGGCCCCTCGGGCAAGCGGACGCGCGGGCGCCCGCCCCGAGACCCTGCCCGCCGCCGCGCTCACCGGCTTCCCGTTTGCCCATCAGGCCGAAGAACTGCTGAGGCTTCGGTCTCCGGGCGATTCTCTGCAGAAGGTGCTCAAAGGGCTCCGGCAGCTCGTCCTGGGGCGAGAGGCGGGACGGGCCGAGTGACGAGCCGTCCCCTCGCGGCCCCCGGCCCGGAGCCCCCGCCGTCCTGCCGGGAAAGCCCTCCCGGCCCCCGCGGCTCTGAGCGGGGCCCGCGGAGTCCGGAGAGGCCACCGCGCCGCGCGCCCCCCGAGTTTCCTGGGGCGCACTCCTCGGCGCCGCCCGCCCCGGGGCCGTCTGGGAGGAAACAGCCGCCGCCGGGCCTCGACCCGAGGGCGCAGCGGGCAGCCGCTCCCGCCGCTCGCCCGCTCGCCCGCCCGCCCGGCGCCCCTCGATGCCCGCCCAGCTTTGCCTACTGCGCCGGCCGGGCGGCGGGACGGAGCCCCGGGCCCCGCAGGGACCCCGCGACTCGCCCAGGGAGTCACGGGGGGCTCCGGCCGTGGGCGCGGGGTCCGGGGACCCGGGCCGGCGCCGCCCCGCCCCCGCCCCGCTGTGCGCCCTCGGGAGGCTCCGCTCCGGCGCGGGGGCGCGGGCCGCTCACCTGGACGCGCTCGCTGTCGGCCCAGTCGGCCCAGTAGTCCAGATCGTCGCGGGCGCCCAGTTCTTCCGCGCAGAGCTGCGCCGAGAGCAGCAGCGCCAGCGCCAGGGCCGCGGGGACCTTCATGCTGAGCTCTGGCCGCGGAGCAGACGGGGCGGACGGTGGGTCCCGGGGCCGCGCTGCGGCCCCCGCGGGCTCGGCCGGGATCGCGCCGGGGAACCCTCCGTCTCCCGGGACGGCCCGGCCGCGCTGCCCGCACCGCCGCCGACCCGCAGGAGGGAGCCGGGCCGCCCCGCCGCCCTCCCGCCCTCCCGCCCGGGGCGCCCCGCACTCACCGCGGCGCTGGCCGGTCCTGGGCTCCGCGCTCCGGGGCGGCGGCGGCGACGGCGGGTCCGAGGCTCTGCAGCCCGCGCCGCGCGGCGGGATTTATCCCCGGCGTGACGAGCGCGGCCCACGTGACGGGCGCCCCACGCGACTTTCTGCTCCATATTTAATTAGCCGCCTGCCCGCCTCCCGCTCGCGCGCCGGGAGCTTCCGAGGCGGGAAGCCGTCGGGCCGGAGCCTCCGACAGGCGGGGGCGGTGACGCACCGGCCCCGGCCCCGGCCCGTCCGGCCCGCCGCCCCTGCTCCCCGGGGACGCTCCCTGCCAGGCGCCCGCGCTGACGCACCGCGGGCCGTGACTCACCCCCGCGCTCGGACAACTTTCCTGCCTCTGCCGCCGGGAGAAGCGGCGCTTTGCGCGCGGAGCAGGCGCCTCGGGAGCCAGGCCGGGAGCGCGGCGGGGCGTCTCTGGGGGCTCGGGCATCCCCTCCCGCATCGCCAGGGCGGCGAAGGGGCCTCAGTGGCCTCCTTCCCGGGGTGCGGACATGATCGTGCGCTCGAGACTCAGGGGACTTAGGTGTGCGGTTGCAGGACGCGTCTGGGGCCGGCCTCCTCCTGGGGCAGTTTCCTCCCCGAAGTCCTCCCTCTTGGCACTGCAGGTGCAGGGGCTGGAAGAGGAGGTTTTGTGTTGGTTTTTCCTCCCTGTTCTGCTACCGGCCCGAACCGGCCTGGTAGGACGGAGGCCACGCCCCGATGTCACGGCGAGCCCTACGGACCGGTCGTACCTTTCTCCTGCACCGGACATGGAGTCAGTAGCGGAACAGAACCATTAGACAGATAACCGCGTGGTGTGGCATCCTGGGTAGAGTTATTTTTTCTTAGCGTTGCATTTTTCAATTGCAAGTTTTTAGTATAGTATGTAAAGGGAATACATTTAAAATTCTCGATTAGACCTTTAACATTTTTGTGTATAATGCTTGTCCTCCTATTCTTGAACTTTGAAATTCATGTGTCCTCCTTTGTTTAGGTTTAGTCTCATAACGAAAGCGTTTGTTTTGCTTTCAAAACTTTTATGTGGGAAGTTATAAAAATATACAAAAGGAGGGAACAGGCCCTTGAAACGGTTTGCAAATTTCATCTACAACCATTCGTATTTCTCCTCCACTCAGAATATTATCAAGCAAATTCCAGATATTTCGTCTTTGCCAGTAAGTGCAGGTATCATGGCCGTTCTTTCTAAACGATAAAGAAAATTTTGGATGGGAATGTTTACAAATTTTTATTAATACATGGTTTCAGTACATAATAATTACACTCACTGAGAATTGGTACATATACATAACACATATCAATTCTTTTTCTCCCTTCCCCTATAGCCCTTTTTCCTTTTTTTTTGCCAGCATCAGATTTATTTATTTTATAAGACCTTGTAAGTTAATGATTATAAATACAGATTTTTATATGACTGTCAGACTAACAGGCTGACAGTCATATAAAACACATAAAACAATTATACAAAATCAAACTTCACTTTTAAAAAAATTACCAGTGCTGGATTACAATAACTTTCTTGCTATTTCTTCTACTTTCTGTCTTTTATTTTGTATTTCTAAATATATTGGTTTGGTCATCTAAGAAAAATCATATAATATTTAAGCTATACATCTGATTTATTTCACTTAACAGTATGGTCTCAGGTTCATCCATTTTCCTGCAAATGACTCGTTTGTTCTTCTTAATGGCAGGGTAATACTCCATTGCATATAAATACCACATTTTCTATATCCATTCATCTGCTGATAGAGGCTGCTTCTAAGATTTGACTACTAGAAGTTGTGCTATTATAAACGTGGGTATGCATACATCCTTGTGATGTCATGTATCACAGTTCTTTTAGAAAAATACCAAGAAAGGGAGTAGATGCACCAAAAGAAAGTTTTCTTTTTAGTTTCTGATTTCCACAGTGATTGTACTAGTCTGTAGTCCTGTCACCAGTAAAGAAGGGTTCCTTTTCTTCCAGCCTTTCCAGCATCAGTTGCTAATTGATTTCTTGAAGACAGCCAGTCTTTCTGGAGTAACAGGAATCTCAGTGTTTTAATTTGCAGCATTTTTTTTTTTTTTGAGACAGGGTCTCGCTTTGTAGTTCAGGCTGGCCCTGAGCTCACTATGTAGCCCAGGCAAGCCTCGAACTCTGCAATCTCCCTGCCTCTGCCTTCCAAGTGCTGGAATGACAGGTGTGAGCCACCACACCCAGCACTGTGGTATGTGGTACTGATTGCTGGTGAGCATGAGTACACCCCGTATTGCTGTTTGTGGTTACTGGAGATGGAACCAGGGACCTTGCGTTTGCTAGGCAGGTGCTAGAACCACTGAGCTAAATCTCCAGCCCCTTGATTTGCATTTCTTGAACGGTCAGGATGTCGAACGTTTTTCATGTACTTATTGGCTTTTTGTACTTCTCATCTGAGAAATGTCTATTCATTTCAGATATGCCCGTTTCTTGACTGAGTCTTTATATTTGAGAGTGTCCAGTTTTTCTGAGTTCTGCCTATATTCTAGGTATTAGTCCTTTGTCTAAGGAGTGGTTGGCATAGTTTTTCTCCATTCTGTAGACTCTTTACTCTTTGTGGTTTCCTTCGCTGTGCACCAGGTCTTGAATCTGATGTGATCCTGTTGATTCTTGTAGTTCTTTTGCCACTGGGCTTCTGTTCAGAGGTCTTTGCCTTGGTCTTCAAGAGTTTTATCCATTTTTGTCTTCCAGCCAACGAACTATTTCTGGTTTTGACATTTAGTTCTTTGATCCATTTTGACTGTAGTGCATGGTGGGCGTTATGGTCTGTGTTCAGTCTTGCTCGTGTGGAGAGCAAGTTCTCCCCCCAACACTGGTTGAAGAGGCCATCTTTCCTCCAGAGAAAGTAGCATGTGGCCCTCGGATCAAAGATAAGGCGTGCTCCTGGAGCTGTTTTCCACGTCTTCTATTTTATTTCCACTGACCCAAAGTCTGTGTTTATGCTAGTAGCATGCTGATAGCTTTGTAGTAGATGGAACTCGAAAGCCAGGACTGGGATGCCCTGTGCTGCCCTTGCGGCCCACAGTTGTTTTGTTTTCTAGGCCTCTCTCAATTCCACATGAGTTTTAAGATCATTCCCCCTAGTTCCGTGAGGAGTGCCACTGGCTTCTCAACCGGGATTGTGTTAGATCTGTACATCCCCAGCCTGCGCATCTGGTTTTAGCTCAGCGTGACCCACATGTGAAGCGTGAGCTACGTTTCAGTGTTTGAGAGAATAATATATGAATATTCCCAAATTATCTTCTCTGAATTCAGCTTTCTCTTCTTCCTGAGGCCTGAGAATAGGTGTGTTTCGGGGGGTGTGTATGAAAAATTGGGGGGGAAGGGCAAAGAGAGAGAAGCAGAAAGAGACAGACTTGGCAGTGCTTTCTATTGATTTTTATCTTTTTAAAACTTTTACCCTTTATAGTTGGTGGTACCTATAAGTACTTTCTATTGATAAGAACCTTACTGCTTAAAATAGAGGGATTTTTAAGTATCTTCAGCATGTGGTTAATAGTGTTGGGAGTATTGTCATTTTGATTATATTGGCTCTGCCTAGCAGGAATAAAGGATATCTCTCCACTTTCTGATGCTGTTTTCAATTTTGAAAAGGCAAGAATTTTTAAATAAAAATAAATGACTTCATAATCCCATCTAAAAGATCATAAAATATACCTTATACCATTAGTCAGTTAACATTTAAATATTCTCCAAGTGTCACAGTCCAGTTTAATATTTACAAGCAAAATCATAAACTCCATACACAGCTTGCTTTATTCAAAGCTATAACAAAATACTGTGAACTGGATGTCTGATGAAGAGAAATTGTTTTCTCAGGGTTCTGAAGCTGGCGGTGTCAGATCTGCACATCAGGGGTGCCTGGGTTCTGGTGACCAGCCTCTTCCGGGCTGTACATTATGGCGTCTTTTCTCCTTGATGATCCTCATGTGGCAGAAAGCAGCTGTCTGGGACCCTTTAGTGGAGGCACTAATGGCACACCCAACGGCTCTGCCCTTGTGCCATAATTACACTCGCGGGCCCATGTTTTAGTAGAATCACCTGAGAGTTTAGAATTTCAACCTAACACATTTTAGGCACACAGATATTCAATTCATTGCTTGCTTAGCCAACAGTTCTCTATTCCCCCTGTTGTTCTAGGTTTTTGATTATACAGGTCAGTAAAGTGCAGTACATTCTGGATTTTACGGATTTCCTTTTAACTTGTTCCTCCGAGCAATGTCTTACTAATTGGTACTTGGTGGATGTAGAAACCTGATTTTGTGTTGGTTCATTTTTGCCTTGGGGCGGGGCTACTTCCCATGTGCTCCGCAGCTCTTGTAGGAAGTATGTGATATCTGGTTGTTTCACCCTCTAAATTGTCAGCAGCTACCCAACATCATTTTCTAGTTTTGAGATGGTTCTGTTCTTTTTTTTTTTTTTTTAATCTTGCATTCTTTACATATTCGCTGAGTTCCTCCAAATAAAGAGAAAGTTTTCCCCAGCCACTATTTATTATTATTCTAAGACTTAATTCATATAGGACAGATGAGATGAATGCTTTATTACTTCCCTCTACCAATTTAAAAATGAGTTGCTAAATTAACACCTTCAAATATGACCTATTTTTAAAATGACTATTATGGCTTCATAGATCTAAAGGCATTTGAAATATTTCAATTCATGGCTGATGTTATTCTAACTGATGCTGAAATTATGCCATCCCTGGCCTGTACGTGGCTCTTTAAATTGGCTTCTGAGATATTTTTATATAACTTTAATAAGATTTGACAGTGTTTTTGTTTTTGACACAACAAAATGTTTCAGTTTAAATTGAGTATTTCCTGCCTCAGACCTGGATTCTTCCTCTAAGAAGCCCCATTTCTTTTGAATTAGAAATGACAATTAGAGGTTACAATTTGACTATTGTAGGTGTACATTGCTATCGCATTATTTATTCATTGCTTTAAGCCCAGTTGATGCCCTTGGATTTATAAACCTAAATAAAATTCTTTTTAATAATGTTGTCCAGCCTCATTGATTTTGTTATAGTCATGAAAAAGGCTAATAACTGTAGGGTTGCAATAGTTATTTTAGGATAAAAATGTTTTCATATTCCCTTCTACCTCATAAAACATTTTATAGAAAGCTTGAAATTTTAGTTAAACTATTATTTTTGTTACTAATAAAACAGTAAAGAAAGCCATTTTGTAACTTCTCTGATAGCGTGAGGCAACCGACTGCAAACTTTATTCACATTTCCTATGTTGTAAATATGCCACAGAACATAAAATAAAGACAATTCTGAAGTTAAATGATAAACAATGATGAGATTAAGAAGTCGATCTAAGAATACATTTCCTGCTTTTGCCATGTCATCCACTAATTGCTGCCTTAATTCTCTTAGTAATAGCTTGCACTTCCTGATACACTTTCTCTTTTCCCATAGTAAGGCTCATATATTCAGATTGTTTTATTTCCTAGGATATCAAATTTTAAAGATATACACAATAACAAAATACATATGTTCCTGATGCTTGGGAATTCATTAACAGAAGGAGCAGTTAAGTCATTAGTATCTCCTTTTTTTGTTTGCAAATTTCAAATATACATAAAATATAAAGAAAAATTATCATTGGTCTTTTTTTTTGACTGAAAATGAACTATTACCAACTTGTTCTACTACTTTTACAACTTTTAAAGGGAAAAAGTTGCCTGATTGTTTTGTAAAACAAGGTACATTTCTTTAAACAATGAAGGAATGAAGAAAAACACAATAATTAATTTTTACAAAATTTTCCTGCCTAGTAGGTGTGAAGTCTTACCCTTTACACTGAAATAATTACACCTAACAACAAAATGATAAAAACTTATTCCAAGTCAGAAATAGCAATTCAGAATTAAGCGGCTATCATTGTGAACATTGTTCAATGCTTATGATATAATCAGAAAGATAAGGCAATAGGCAAATAAATCAGGATTAAAAACACAAAATGATGACCTAGGAGTTATTTCTAATGAAAAGCAGCTATTTATATTTTTCTTCACTTTACAGAAGAAAAACAAAATTAGAGTGAGAAATGTGTCTTCACCACCGATTATTTTCCCTTAAAGGAAATAACTAAAGTTGAAAAGAAAGGCTTAAAGGTGAACCTTAAACATTCAGTACGTAGTATTAAAAACAGATATTGCACAGAATGTATGTATTAATTCCTTATGTTGAAAGATGAGAATGTTAGTCCTCTAAAACTTTCTCCCATTTCTCTTTCCTTACCCACTAACTTGCGGTTATATGATTTGTTTTGCATTATTTAGGTTTATGATATTCGCACTGTTTCTGTACCACACTTTCATGAGCTCCTTGGCATTCTCTCTGCTTAAATAGATTCGTTTTTTCACTACCGTTTTCAACCTAGTTTTTTGTTTGTTTGTTTGTTTGTTTTTTTGAGACAGGGTCTCGCTTTGTAGTTCAGGCTGGCTGAGCTCACTATGTAGCCTAGGCAAGCTTCAAACTCAGCAATCCTCCTGTCTCTGCCTCCCGAGTGCTGGGATTATAGGCGTGAGCCACCACACCCGGCCTAGTTTTTTTTTTTTTTTTTGAGACAGGGTCTCGCTTTGTAGTTCAGGCTGACCCTGAGCTCACTATGTAGCCCCGGCAAGCCTCGAACTCAGCAATCCTCCTGTCTCTGCCTCCCAAGTGCTGGGATGACAGGCATGAGCCATCACGCCTGGCTTTTTCAATCTAGTTTTGCTGCTCCTGAGTTGACTTTTAATTATCTCTTCTTTAGCAGAACCTCATTGTGAAGCAAATTTTCCTTCTAGAAGAAATCATGTCTACTGTGTCTTCAGAGTCTTTCACTCTAGTAAATAACGTCTATGTGTCAGTAATCTCGATTTGTTATATGCAGATTAAATTTCATTTTTTTCACCGAACTTTGTGGGCATCACTCCATTATTTTGTGGCACTGATTGCTTTTCAGCTTGAATATCTGAAGAATTCTTCCTTTATCTTTGTCATTCAGGGTTCCAGTGTGGGGTGTCTCATACCTTATCTCATTGTCTTGGAGTGTCATGAACTGCTTTGTTGGAGCACAAAATGGTTCTAGAATATATCTAATTAGTTTCATTATTCATTTTAGAGAATTTTATTGTACTATAAATTTGAATGTGTCTTGAAGTAGAATTTCTCCTTCAAGAAAGTGGTCTTCTTTTGAAGCATAATATATTGTTGTTACTACTATTGTTATTATTGTAAAATACATTATATCTCATGTTGATGATATTCTTCCCAAACTTTTTGTCCCTTCTCTCTGAATTCACTCAGATTATCTCCACTTGTGCCTCTGTCTCTGTAATTCACTTGTTTCGACTCTGTGTCTTGGTGCTTCTAATTTACTTATTTACATAATAATCATGTTGCATAGTCTCCAATTTGTTCTCATAGATAGTAATTTCCTTTTCCATCTCATTTGTTTTAATATTTAATTGGAATACTTTTATTTTATTGAATTCAGATTCTTATTAAAATGTTTTAGTGCACAGTAATGGGGAGATTTTCTCTCCCTTTCCCAAGTCATGTTTTCTTCTAACTCAGTGATAAAACATGTGAGTTTTGAACAAACGCTGTCAACTTTAATCTGGCTTCATCACTTGCTAACATATGGCCTTGAATAAATTACTTAAGGACTTTCTGCCTCAAGTTTTTAGTCTGTGAAATAAAAAAAATATATTTACTGCATAAGATCTGCTGTGTGGGAGAAATGAGTGAATACATCACAAAGACTAGTGCCTAGCATACGGAGTGTACGCTGACTATCATCCTTCTCAGGGTCCTTTGTTTTTGTGTACAATGGCGGATTTTTATATGTCAACTTAGCTAGGACATGGCACTCAGTTGTCCAGTCAAACACCAGCATATATGTTTCTGTGAAGGTATCTTAAAGATGTAATTAACATTTGCATCTGTAGATTTAGGGATTCTCCATACTGTGGGTAGGCTCTGTTTACTTAGATTAAGATATTAAGAGGAAAAGACCAAAATTCTCTGAGAGGAAAGGATTCTGCCTCCAGATCACCTTTGGGGTCAAGACCCCTCAACACGTGAGTCCCTAGTGGAATTGTTAGCCTTCCAGCCTGCCTGGCAGGGAGTGAATTTGCCAACTCGGACAACTACGTGGACCAATTTATTGCCTTTTGCTTCTTGTTTTTCCTTTTTTTATATTTATCGTATTTTCACTTGGTACATGGCACCTTAACAAATTTATGCGGTAAAATGTGAAAGTTTTGTCTTGTACATCCTGTGTAAGGGTCAAAGAAGGGGAGCGAGCACATGTATTACTTCAAATACTTATTATTTCTTTGGGATAAAACATTTATAATTCTTGCTTCTAGCTTTTAAAACACATAATGTGTTATTACTGATTTAGTCACCCTACATGCAGTAGTAAGAATTTATTCTTTTTAACAGTAGCTTTGTGTCCTTAGACCAACCTCTCCCATCTGTCTGAACTTCCCACTCTCTCAAGTCTCTGATAACGATTATTTTACTTTCAACTTCTCTGAGATCAACTTTTTAACGATTCCACACATGTGTATTAGTGACATTATGCAATATTTACCCTTTTGATCCTGGCTCAGTTAACTAAACAACATGTTCTTAGGTATACTTGTGTTGTCACAGATGACAGAAGCACTTTTATGTGGAACAGTATTCCACTGGACATGTCTACATTTTCTTTATCCATTCATCTGTTGATGGACATTTAAGTCTTACCTGTTGTGAGTAGTTTTTTTTTTGAAAATTGATTTTATTGGCACATTTTATACATACATTATGATCACATTCAACATTGAGAACTAGTACCTGTACATGACACTTCTTGGTTCTAATTTTCCCAGTTCACCTCCCCTCCCTCCAATCTCCCACCCCCCCCACAATAAGCACTGAAATGCAGGTATTTCATGGATGTGATTTCAGTTACTTTTGATATGCACTCAGTGTTGGATGATTCGGTTCATTCCATGTTCTATTTCTAATTTTTTTTCAAGAACTTTCACATTATTTCCCATAGTGGTTGTTTTAAATTACATTTCTAGACTCAATAAACAAGGCTTTACTCATCTCTATGTTATCACCAGTTAGCTTTGTCTTTTTGATAATGGTCATTCTTAGAATGAGTTCGCATCTCACTATGCTTTTGATTCATAGTTTTGATAAGCAGTAATGCTGAGTGTTTTTCCATATACAGTATTGTTGACCATTTATATGACTTCTTTGGAGGACGACACAATCCTCTCTCTCCCTCTTTCTGCATACACTCTTGGTGCTGTTTTTCTGAGGAACTCTGAGTAACACAGCATGCAACTTGTATTTGCATGGATTCTGGGTTCTTCTCTCCCTCCTGGTAATGCATGTATGGTTCTGGGCAGACAGAGTGAGAATGACTACTTGACTGTCCCTGCAAAACCTGAGATCTCTTTTCTTGCCGAGGTGGGAAATTTGTATCGAACCCACTTTATGATTAGGAGTGAAAGAGAGGAATAGAGAGGCGCGCCGTGCAATCCAGATACCTGGAGTTTTCTTGCCTCTGCGATTCTGTGCTCTGTCTTAGTCCACGTTCATTCTCTGGCGCGAGGGTTCGCGCCTCTCCTGCAGATGACCACCCTGGATTTTGATCTTTGCGCTGCCTGGGAACCTTTCTAGACCCCGTGTAAAGAAGATCAGCTCTTTATTTCTCTTCCCTGGTGTCATCAGTTTTTCTCAGCCACTCGTATCCGCAGCATTTAGAAGGGACACAGTGATCTCTGCACTCACGGACCCACTGCCTGGGTAGCACCACTGGTGGTTCTCAGAACTGTGCCAACTCTCCACGGAACTTCTGAAAGGTGATGGCGCAGTCAGGAGCAGATGGACCCGTGGAGCCAGCCAGAGATGAGCTTCTCTGTTTTGCTGCAGGGTTTTCTAACACTGGTAATATTTCTTGAGATTATTGAATTTATTATATGATTCTGGGAGATTTAATTTTCTCCCAGATTTAATGGTTTTGCTTTAGCATCTAGTGTTGGAGAAGGCCAGAAACAGCATGTTTATCCTATGTAACTAGCACATGTTTATAAAATTTTTATTTGTCATCTACATCTACATCTAGCTCATGTGTGAGTTCTTTTTTTTTTTTTTTTTTTTTTTGCTTTTTGGAGACTGGGTCTCGCTTTGTAGTTCAGGCTGGCCCTGAGCTCACTATGGTGCCCAGGCAAGCCGCCGCGAACTCAGCAATCCTCCTGTCTCTGCCTCCCAAGTGCTGGGATTACAGGCGTGAGCCACCACATCCAGCATTTATGTGTGAGTTCTTAACTCCCCAGACTCTAGAAATTTAGAGAGTTTTCTGGACAAGAGCTGTTGCTGTGAGAATTGCTTGTGAAAGTATAGTACATGCAAGGAATAGTCCTTTCTTTCATTCCTAACATGTTGCCTTATCATTGGGATATTGTTTACCTGGCAAATCTGGCTGCTATAGTCATCTTTTTCTTCCTTGATGCCTGTGGGAATGCTAACTTGCTTTTCCATATTTTAACTTGGTTTCTAATATTCATTTTCAGTATGTTACTGTGGTAAAAATACACACAACAGAACGTGCCATTTTAATTATGTTAAGCATACAGCTAAGTATCAAGTGTGCTCTCCAAATTTTGCAGTTCTCACCATCATGCATTTCAAGAATGCTTTTCGTCTTATAAAAGGAACCATGTATGCATTAAGCTCTATGCTCATTAGATAATAACTCTCTATGAGGCCTACTATCCGATTTTCTATTTCTATGATTTTGACTGCTGTAAGTTTCTCAAATAAGAGAAATCATATAATATTTTCCTTTTTGGTATTTGTTTCTTTATTTATGAAAATGTTCTCAAGGTTCATCTCTGTCAGACTTTCTTTTTAAGACTGAATGATATTCCATTGTGCATATGTACCACATGTTGCTTATCTCTATCTGTCAGTGGATACTTGGGTTGGTTCCATGCCTGACTATTGAAAATAATGATGCTATGAATTTAGGTGGACAAATAAATCTTTAAGATCTTGTCTTCAATTATTTTTTATGTGTGTGTATAACACACACATATATGTTATATATAACACACATATCTATGTTATATATAACACATATATGTTATACACATATAATGTATGTTTTTTATATATGTGATATATATATATATTCTATATATATGGAATTCCTGGATCATAAAGTAACCCTAATTTTAGAAGAACTGTTACACCACTTTCCACAGTGAATGTGTCATTCTAGATATCCATTAGCAAGGTACAGGACAGTGGGGGTGAATGTATGGAATACATGTTATTGTGTTTTTCTTTTCTCACAAAAGATGTTAATGTATGAGTTACTTGATTCTAGACTAAAACCTCAATATTTAGTTTTTAATCGTAGTGTTGGAGCTTTGCAAGAATAAGGGGGCTTTGAGATACAATTTGGAGACTCATCTCTGAAGGACTCAGCATCACTGGTATGGGAGTTCTAAGCTGTCCCCGTCCTTGGTAATCATTATTTTGTGTGTTTCTGCTTTGTGATAAGATATCCTAGTTGATGTGAGATGATATTTCACACCTTCAAACTGGTTCCTGTAACTCACTAGCTGTTCACTTTAGACAACCTGTTATTTTCAGCGTGTGCTGTGTATATGTGTGTGTTTGGGTTCAATGCCTTACATCGTAGGGTTGTTTTGTTAAGAATGTAAAATCATATTGCAAAGCACAGTACAGTGCCGGGAACCCAATAAATCTTTAGTGAATTGCAGTGATATTTTTTTACAGTGATATTTAGATGTTTTAGGGCAAGTGTGAATATTTCAATGAAAGACATACTTTCATGTGGAAAATATTTCTAAAAGGTCCATATGCATGAATGAAAATAATTTGATACTCAATTTCCATAAATAAAGCCATATACTACATATCTTTATTTTTCTTTCTTATATAAGCCTGTGGCACTGGCCTGTGTTTTGTGAATATCAGTTTCTGAGATGAGCCAGCATCATCAAGGCACAGCTTACTTTAAACAAATGGATTTGAGAGGTACCTTGAAAATGAGATGAAAGAAATGTTTTAAAGAAGCTCTAATGTTAGCTTCTTCATTTTGCAGAAAGGTGCAGGGTAAAATTTAAAAGTTAGAGGGTCTTTGAAAACTGATTTGGCCGGTATTTTCCAAGCTGCTGAAGTTGGAGACCAAAAGCACAGTTCTCAGGTCCTTCCGCCAATCACTCACCCCCAGAACCAGCGCTCCTGACTTCTCACCTGCCCTTTTCCTTACGTCTGCTTCTGCTTCGTTTGGAACAATATTGTAGGGGAAGTGACACTTTGCATTGGCTTTGGTTATTTTTCACTTGGGGGTCTATGCATAAAAATTGATTCTTGTTACTGACATGGTGGGAAGATGCTGACAGTGGCTGTGAGGAAATACGCCGAGGCGGGATGAACGTATCCGCCCTACCCTACCCGGAGGAGTTCGGTGGCTAGGGCTGCTCCAGGCCCGGGAGTTGCCGGGGAGCCTGTGGGCTGCGGGGAAGCACGTGAGGGTGGTATTACATTGTCCTCTCCCATAATTTAGTGATTATTAAAGTCATTCTATTTACCAAGGCCGTGTAAAGGGCTAACACTGTGTTCCAAGGATAGTATTGGGTAGCTGTCTTACCAAGGTCTGCTGAAACTGCCTCAGGTCTTCAACAAATGCTGGTGTTGACCTTGACACTACCCAGGGGCCTTAATATTTTCTGGTTATGGCTTATCCCAAGCTTCAAATTCTTTTTCCTGTCAGATACCAGCTCAGATGAATATTCATCCAAGACCCATTGTTGTTCCTTTGATTTCTATGAAAAAACAAAATAAAACCAAAAATGCAGAAAACAATAAAAGTCTTGCATTTTCAAAAGTGCTTGTATGGAGAGACAGAATTTTTGTATCTTAGCAACAAAAAATAATGACAACTACAACAAAATGACATTCTTGTCTTTGAAAATATGATGGCTTCCCTTCTGAATTATCTCACCTTCTTACACCCTTTTTGAGTCTTTCCTTTCTATTGTTTACAATTGAATTTCATTCCATTGCCTTCCTCTCTCTTCAATATACCATAAGAGTTACTTTCCAGCCATCACCAGCCTTGACTTTCCTTTGATTACTCCAAATTTTCTCTTCTTTGCTTTTCTTTTTTGCTTTTGAGACAGAGTCTCACTTTGCAGTTCAGGATGGCCCTGAGCTCACTATGTAACTCAGGCAAGCCTCCAACTCAGCAATTCTCCTGCCTCTGCCTCTGTTCCTGAGTGTTGGGATGACAGGCGTGAGCCACCATGCCCAGCATTTGTGGTAAGTGGTACTGATTGCCGGTGGGTGTGAGTCACCACGCCCAATATCATATCACTATATGTGGTCACTGGGGTGGAACCAGGGACCTTGTCCTTGCTAGGCAGGTGGCGGAACCACTGAGCTAAATCTCCAGTCCACCAAACTTCCTTAATAGATTCTGCAAAATGATCGATGGAGTCGTCTCCCTTCTGTATAAGGGTTAAAACGACTTAGTAGAAGAGTTAAACGGTCCTTTCTCCTCTTCCAATGCCACTTTATTCACATGAATGATAAAGCCAGTCAGAAAGCCAGGCTGAAGAAACTACCAGCCAGAACACTTTGAGGGTGATTTCAGCCGGGTGGGAGCCGCTTGACTTTGAAGAATCACAGAATGATTGGGAATTTGGAAAAGTCAGTGTGATCAACAAAAGACACGAAGTGGGAGCTGAAAATAGAAGATCCCCTCAAGTCCAAATGTAAACTGACAAACTTCCTCCACACTCCCACGCCAGTTGCTCAACACCTGAATTTCTGTGCTCCAAGCAAATATTTGAAGATTGTTCTGTAGAAAATTACTATTCTTTCCCCAAATCCCTACAAAATAGTGATATTAGATTTTTAAAGACAACTGTAAAGAAGCTAATTTTTAGAAAACTGATGCATGGTCCTGCATCAGACTTCCTGGGGGGTAGAACCAGTACCATGTATTTTTAAAAATTCTCTAGCTGCTTCTATAATTGGAGGCCATGAACAACTGTCCTAATAGGAATCTTATATGACAAGGCCTAACTATTTCCACAAGGGAAATTTGAGAAGTGAAAAAGCAGAAATTTGGGGAAAAACCTTCAACATGAAGAAGAGAAACAAAAATAAGCAAACATGAACAAAACAAAACAATTGTTGGGCCGGAGATTTAGCTCATTGGTTCAGGTGCCTGCCTCGCAAGTGCAAGCACAGGGTCCTGAGTTCGATCCCGGTAACCACATACAATGCTGGACGTGGTGACTCACACCTGTAATCCCCAGCACTCAGGAGGCAGTGGCAGGATGATTGCTGAGTTCAAGGCTTGCCTGGCCTCATAGTGAGCTCAGGGCCAGCCTGAACTACAAAGTGAGACCCTGTCTCAAAAAAACAAAAACAAAAAACAAAAAAGCTATTCACAGTACTCATAAAGATTCAAGGAGTTACTGGACTCAGATAAAAGAAATCATGCAAGAAAATGATACTATCAGATAAAATTAATAGGAAAGATTAAAAAAACATTTAATAAAAGAAATGAAAGGTAATATGGAAAAGATCTTTCTGGGAGCCTGATAAAATGACAGTTTATGAAAAAAGAGAAATATAGCTAGAACAAAGAACCATTAATAAGGTTTTGAGATTGAGTGGGAGAAAGTCCAGGGAAAAAAATGCAAGGGAAGACACTGTCAAATAAATAATACAAAAAGGCTTCAAAAGGTGGTAATGCATAGGCCTCCAGATTGAAAGTGGGCCTGAGTCTTTGCACCAATGGGAATAAGACTATCTAGACATCTGTAAGAGAAATACTGTAATAGAGCAGCTCCGGGCCCGCCGTGCCGTGTTTCCAGCGGACTGGGGAACTTGCGGCGGACGGACCGGAACCAGCAGCTCCGGGCCCTCCGTGCTGTGTTTCCAGCGGACTGGGGAACTTGCGGCGGACGGACCGGAACCAGCAGCTGCGGGCCCGCCGCGCCGTGTTTCCAGCGGACTGGGGAACCAGGGGCGGACGGACCCAGCAGCTCCGAGCCCACCGTGCCGTGCTTCCGGCGGACTGAGTGAGCAGCACGCGGACCCGGCTGCAGGGTGCAGTCCATTTCCAGTGGACTGAAGGCCGCCCAGCAGCACACTGTATCCCGGAGCTGTGCAGTGAGGAGTCAGACATAGAGGTAACTCATAAGCTCAAAGTATCCAGTATAGAATCTAACAAACCTTGTCTTATTTACTGTGTTTAATACTGATACTGGCATTTATTGTATTATGGTAACAAACATGATGTGATTGTTCTGCTCAAATATCTACCATGATGTGTCAGGAGTGAGAACTCTCAAGGGTTATTACAGATTCAAGGAGGACCCCCCAGGAAAGTGCTGCTTCCAAGGGGCCCCAGATAATAGAAAGAGACCTGCAACAAACATTGTCCTGTCATTAGTCAAAGAAGAGAATTAAAAACAAAGATAAACAAAGGGTACTCATGTTATCGGGAGAAGAAAAACAAGCCTAAAAACAACCAGACAAAGGATCTATAAAGAAACACAAAGCAGAATGGCATCAAAGTTTTCACAGGGAGCATTTGATGGTAAGACAGCAATGTCATAATCCCATGAGAAAATGGTTTTCAACCCAACCCAGAAAACTGTCAATGGAAAATAAGGCCAGAATTTTGATGTATATAAGTAAAAAGAAAATTTCTTTTCCAAGTATAATTTTTCAGGGGGCCACTCGGGAATATATTTTAGCAAAATGAAGTATACTGAGGAGAAATGTGTGAGCTATTTTTTTTTT